>RJWT010034811.1:0-13622 GCA_004365215.1 Cuniculus paca
TTGCAGTTGGATTGGGATAGTTTATTTTACCAACTTTCTACTCAAGGGGCTATAGCACCTAATCCTTACAGTAGTCTAATAGTATCCAAAAGCACAAGATTGAGAAAACTGTCATATAGAGTAGGATACTTTCACAGAAGTATAAGAAAATCAAACTAAAAATATATGATGTTGAGACTCATTGCTTAAAAATGACAACTTTCTTGCCCCTTCCTTTAGATATTCTGATTTGGGGAGGGGGACTGGAAGTGAGCCTCAAAACTTATACTTTTAAAAATAATACTCTAATTTTTTTCTTTTTTAATAGAAATTTGACAAATGGAACCAACAAAATCAGAATGTTTCCAAGTTCTTTCTGTCTGCCTTGCTACCATTAAGGAGATCTGTCATCATCGTCATCATCGCATTCACAATCGCTAAATGCTGCGGCACTGTGACACGTAGCAGAAGAGGCACTGTGTCTTCTGACATTTTGCTAAAAGAAAAAGGGAAAGGAAAGAAAGAAAAAAGAGAGAAAGTGAAAGGGAGGAAGAAAAAGATGAATGAAGGACGAGAAGAAGGATAGAAAGAAGGAAGGGCCCTAATTAAGAAGTTCCTCAGCATGTCTTTCCTGTGGTCTCATTCTTCAACTGCAGCACGTGCCCTCATTTCAACTGTGGCAAGTGGAATTATTGTGTTTGCTTTTGATTATTCAGGATGCACTCCTGAGTTGGTGAGAGTTTACCTTGCTCTGAGCATGTGTCATCACAGACAGGGATGGACATCCAAGTAACAAGAAAAAACGACGGGAGATGTGGTGCGCAAACAGTGGTGTCTCCTACAGGCATGTGCAGTTAATCTAATAACTTTGCCTGTCAAGGTGAAATTAGAATTAGGTAATTAAGACTGTGCAAAAGTAGCAAATGTATATTGAGTGTATATTATATGAAAGTCAGTGAGTTTTAAGGTCTTCCTGTGGATTAAAATATTCGAGGCTTGCAATCTTTTATGATACAAGGGCTGTTACAGTCTCCTCTTTACAGATGGAAAAACTGAAGGAGAAATGTTCATTGGTTTATCCAGGTTCATACAGCTATTAAATGACTGAATCAGAATTTGAGGTCTGATATTCTGAGCTCCAGAGCTACATGCTAAATCATATGCTGTTTCACAATAATAGATAACGAATATAGTGTTTGTGCAAAACTGGTTTGGTACCTGGTTGGATTGTTAATTCTATGTCCCATGCAAGAAGCAGTGTTTACTAACAATGGACCATACTAGGAGAGAGGGAATCTCAAGAAGAGTAGGAAATGATACAGTTCTGCTGATAGAGTTTAAAGTCTAGAGGAAATATTCATGAACCCGATTTATTTTATGATACAAGATAAGGTAGAGTGTAGCAATTACTAAACGAAACACAAGGAACATACTATTGAATTGAAGCTATGTGTTAGTTTTTCCTGGATGGATCAGAGGAGAGTCATAAAGTAAAATTTCATTGGGTGTGTATGTGAAGGGAGAGGAGGGCATTGCAGGCTGAGCAGAAGTAAAGAATCACAGAATCAAGGAGTACTTTGTGAGTGAGATATTTGGAATTTAGAGGACTTACACATATACTGGAAGGCCAGATCATGAAAATGCTAAAATCCATAAGACACACCATGTTATAGCTAAAATTCACTTCCATATATAGAAAGCCATGTCCATTAGGCAAGTTGTTATGACCGCAAATGATTTAGTTTGGTTCCCTATTTCTGTTTGTTGGTGATACTTAAGGCAGGATATTCTCTTCTTTCCTGTACTTGAGTAATTCTTTCCCCACTTTCCAAGTTTAATTTATTCTTTTCCTTACATATTTTGTCTTCTATGTTACACCATTGTTATGCTACTGATGAAAGATAATTGTATCTTTTTACTTAGATTAGGCACTACTAGGTGACAAATATTATATTTTTAAATATTTTTGGAATCAGCTGCATGGCCTTCCCTGGTTTTGTTTATATTGTATCTAATCAATATATATGAAATAATGGCCCACATTACAGCAAGTCTTTGTAGGTTTTCTTAGACATTTAGGTATCATTTTTACTGGTGATTTGAGACTGTTTCTTGGCTTTTACCGAGAGAGCTACACATGGGGGATTCTCCCTTCATATAAAATGACTTATCTGCCACTTTTCACTCTGAAGTCAGGTAAGGAGAGAGCCAGAAAGACTTTCCCAGCATCCCTCTGACAATCTAGGGCATCTGTCAAGGCTTCAGACATCTTCTTCCCTGCTTCTCTCAAGGGTTTCCTTGATCTGCTGCTATGCTGACATCTGTTGCCTTAATAACTTCCCTTTGGGGACTGTACTCCATGAGCAGACCTGGCTGGGCCTCTCTTCCCAGGGCAGTGCCTTCTTTGCAGGTTTCTTTGGGTGCTTTGTGCCAGGCAACTCGGCTCCCTAATCAAGACCTCTGTATTCTGCTGGTATTTTTTCATCAGTCCTGTTTTCAACGAATGAGGAATCATTTCTCTCCAGTACTTAATATCAATTACTACTTATTCCAAAAAAGTGATTGCAGTTTTTCCTTTGGAAAAAATTCTCTCAAGCTGGCCCTTAAATAATGGTCAAGAAAAACTACTGTAGGATGAGGGACTCCTCATAGGATGCTTCTTGTTTCCTGGGCATTTCCCGGTGGAGTCTTTATGAGCATTCAGGAGCTACTGGTAAATATTGTTACAAAACTCCTAGTAACCCCACAGAAATGCTATAGATCTATCACAAACTTTTTGTTTGTTTATTTTATACTTTGAGACCTTATTTCAAATATGACCTAGACTATAAGCTTAACTGGGGAGGGGTATTAGGATAAAAGCTTTCACATGTACTCCTACTAGAGACACCAGGTGAATAGGAATTCACAGATATGTTTATTTCCCTCTATGTTTCATGAAAGCAAGGATGACCCCACTGCTACCTGCTATTATCATCTTAATATTCAATAGTTCCAGGAATACAACAATGTAATACTTAACCCCTTTCTCTATTTCTGATTCTATAGTAGACATTACTTACGTGCTATAGCGGTCCTCTACAGAGTTTGCATAGCCTGTCTATCTTGTCCCTGGGAGGGTCTGAAAATTCACTGGAGTTAGCAACATAAAGCCTGCATGCCATTCCCACAGTCAGCACTCGATAAATAGTTCTTAATGTTTAGAAAATACTCTTCCCTAGTCACGACCCCTTTAGCATCACCTCTGACAAATTACCATTCTCTTTCCCTTTTAAAAATCCCTGCATGATGAGGAGCATGTTATTTCACGTGGCACACTCTCCCACTGTACTATAAATTAAATTTGTTTATATTTAGCAAATGCCCCACTGATTTGTGCATCCAATTTTACTAATACTAAGAAAAGTGTGTTGCAATTAGTTAATGCTTGTGTGAGAATTATTCTACATTCAGTTACCATCCTGTAAGAATCAGCGTATTTCCTCTTCCTGATTAGCCCTTTAAAGATGCATATAACTAGCTCCAACCAACTTAGGTTTCTCTCTGTAATAATGTCTCAACTGAAAGTTTGTAATAACAACTACCAGCATACACACATACATGCATATTTGTGTGCTATATAAAACAGAAACAACGTTATGAAGTAAAATACATAGGCATTCAAAATACTATACAGATAGAAATGTCAGAAGTTCTAGCGTTAAATGTTCACGCTAGGATTTTATCAAGCATCCAACCAACCATATCTGATGTCATGCCTTTTTTTCTTTTCTCTGTGGCTGTTAGTATCACCTAGTTGCCAATATTAAACTTTCTGAATCCTATTGCAGAGATGGCAAGTATAATAAATATTCAATAAATATATAATAAATACTCTCCAATTGCTCCATGTTCCTTCCTTATGGAAAAACCAACAGCATCTGTGGAGATCATATGTTCTCCATTTCTAGTGTCCACTGTGGTTCCACAGCTCTGTAAACTCTGTTGCAATGAGAGGGCCTTTTTAGACCTCTCCATCTTCATATGGGAAAGAAAAATATGTCTGTGCTAAAAACTGCCTGGAAGAGTTATCCATTAATCAAAAAGGCTTTCTTTTTTGTTTTTCTTGTTAATAAAAATGACCCTACTGAAAATAACTGTCTATCTTTGGGAATGGGGGATGGGATGAATAAAGCTAGAGCTGTAATATTTAAAACTGCTTCATGTCTGTGTGAGAGGGTTATATATTCTTCCTCTGTAAAGATATTTTCATTGATATTGTCTCTATGCGGCATAACTGAAGAAGAGTGGGGACTTTGCTGCTTTTTTGATTAATACATGTTTGCAAATACATAATCAATATATTTTTATCCTGGGCAGCTGGTAGATATATAAATTACATCCTGCCTCCTCTTTGTTAAGAAGCATAGAATCCTAAGATGATTTAATTTCTGTTAACTACTTGGTGAAAACCACATTTTCCATTGACTCTTCTGGTTTGCCAACACTATTGTTAAACATTCTGCCAGGCAATCAGGTACACCTCTTTTCCCCTTAATCTACAAGCACCCCTGTCCTAGAGAATGGAAGTGTGGTACCGATGAGCCAATCATCATGTGTGATTCCTAACAGAGCAATACAAAAATAACAAACACACCTAATGGTCTAGGTAGAGTAAGCATGCTGTAAACAAGTGACTGAAAAAAAGTTAAAGTAACATAAGGTGACTGCAGCAGAAGATCAGCACTCGAACTTAGAACATTTGAACCTGGTACACACTTACACAACTGTGAAATAAAACTGCTTACTCACAAAGAGCAAGCTTCCAACTCACAGAAGATAGGACAGTGTTACTGCTCTTCTGAGACCAGAATATTGGTTCATAGACCTTTGTGATATCTAAAACTGAAAAAAATGAACTCCATCTTACGTCTTTCTAGTGTGTACAGAGGATCCTGAGGGGCAGGTGAGACTGGAGACAGGGAAGAAAGCAGAAGGACGCACATATCCAGGCATCTGCCAGAGCTCCCCCAACTCTACCTTTCCCTCTTCACTACATTATAATTCCTTATCTTTCATTGGATCAGGCAGAAATGGCATTACTGTACATAAAGTGTTTTTTTCTTCACTTTTTATCTCTTGAAGGCATGTGTTTGGAAATGAGATCCCACTCCTCCAGGGAAGTGGGGATCTCAGTTGTTTTGCCACAAAACAAAGTGATGTCTGCATTAATGAGCTGCCTGTCTTCTAAACAGCTCAGAGAACTTTCCTTGAGTGAATGTCTTTTTCCCTCTTAACACCCCCAAGAGACGACAGGTGGCAAACACTATTAATCCCATTCTGCAGATGAAGAAATACTGTTAATCCTCCATTTCTGTTTGAAGAACATGACATGCCCTGGAGTATGTGTCAGTTTATACATCTGTTTGATTCCACCAAACATCTGAGAAATACTGTCTATAAGCTCTGAATTACTCTTTTCCCCCTTCTGCTTTTAATTTGTCACTTACATCTTAGTTTCTGAGGATTGTTAAATTTAGGTGCTAAATGACAACCTAAAAAGAAAGAAATAACTTATTACAAAGTAGGGGAACAT
Organism: Cuniculus paca; assembly: GCA_004365215.1. NCBI lineage: Eukaryota > Metazoa > Chordata > Mammalia > Rodentia > Cuniculidae > Cuniculus > Cuniculus paca. The sequence continues at coordinate 5,555 of RJWT010034811.1, forward strand.
TCCCAATTCTTGAAATATTCAGCAGTAAAAGCTAGGAAATCATATTAGATGAATAAATCTGAAGGACAATTAAAATATTGTCTTTAACTGCAATGATGAGACTTGTGAAGATCCTGACTAATGCTGGAAAAGCAAGAGCTTTAAGGAATGACAGTTACTATTTGCAGAAAGGAACACTACTCATCTATACTGTGTCAGAACGGAGCAAAGGTGCCTCAAACGGGGTCTAAGAAGTTAGGACAATGAGAATAATAAAGAAACATAGTCATGTCTAAGTTCTCAGAAACCAAATCTTTCTAAAATCAGAGACATAGCTTATATAGGACAGCATAAGACATAGCTTATATAGGACAACTATTAAATGAATAACTATCCTATGTTTGGCATTTTGGCACAAAGCTTGCATTATCTTATAACAGGAGGACAATGAAAGAGCTACAACTGAATACTAAGATCTTGGCAAAGTCTACTGCAGTCACTTAAATGTGTTATAATCCATACCACCCAGTTGTAGGCAAACAGCATGGACAGCTGGAGCAACAACTAAATAAATGTGGATATTTTCACTTCCAGTCAGGGAGGATAGCAAATATTGGAAATATTCTCAGAAAATACATTTTAACTATTTTTATTCAAATTGTCAAACTGATACATGCTGAATAATGCAGATATAATTTAACTCCTAAAGCAATTTGGAATTGCTGTACTGGATTTTAGGGGAGCCATTGAAAGGCATTCGTCATCTCTCATATGGATTATTGTAACAGTCTTCCTAGTGGTCTATTCTTATCTGTAGACAGCATGATCTTTCTAAAGTAAGCATATTTTCACTTTCATTTTAAATACAGATCCTTATTTATAAAATAAGAATTTGCTGTCACTCCATTGCCTATTGGATATAATGCAAACACCTTTTCTAGTATCTAAGAAAGCATCCCATAGTTGTGCACAGCTGGTCTCAAATTGTGTTGTAAATCTTTGTTTTCACATCATCTTGTGGAAGACCGGATTCAACCAAACTAAAGTATGTTTGGAACTTTGTATCTTTTTCCTTTAGGATTATTCCTTTGGCCTTTCTTAATCTCCCTTGTTTGAAAAGCATGTTGTCAAGATAGAGCTCACAGACCTTAAAGATTACTCATTAAAGTTTACAATTCCATTATTTTTAGTATATCCACAAACTTGTGCGACTATTACCAGGATACATCCCCGTCATCCTAAAAATACATATTCACAAGTATTAAATCTTCAATTCCTGCCACTTTTCAATTCACTCACAACTTTAACCCTCATCAGTTACTAATGTACTTTGCAACTTAAACATTTGTCTATTCTTGACATTACATATGAACAGAATCAGGCAATATGTCTTCTCTCAAGACTGGTTTCTTTTCCCCACCCTCTTAGGCCTTTTCACTGAGCTGTATCTCCAGCCCTTTTCAAATTTATTTATTTTTTTAAAATTTGGAGGCAGAGTTTCACAAATTAGCTAAGTTGCCCAGACTGGGCTCAAACTTGTAATCCTTCTGCCTCAGCCTTCCAGCATACTGGGATTATAGGTATGGGCTACCATAACCAGTTAAGACTAGCTTCTTTGCCTTAATACATTTTCATAGCTGTAGATGTACTCCTCCTCATTCCCTTCCATTGCCTGGGCTCTGAGAACAGAAGCCAGGGCTCTGGGCATGCTAGAGAAACACTCTACTACAGTAAGTCCCAAACTTAAGAACACTGGAGTTATGAACTTTCACAGATAGGAACGGACATAGAAGTGAACAAATGGCAGGAGTAGCTCATGTGTCTGTTGGTTATTGTCACAATTGTGCTGCTGTTGCTTACCGTGCAGTGCAATACTGCATAGCCATACAGTGCTCGCTCAGAGTCCAGGATATCCAGAAGCAAGAGAAAAAGCAGTGGTGATGTGTCGCAGGTGTGTAAGGCCTGCTTTGTCAGACTTATGAAGGAAACCGGCTTATGACAGTTCTCCCAGAACTATACTTGTTCTTAAATCAGGGAATTACTGTACTGATCTACACTCCCAACTCTTATGACTTAGATATAAAATGTTCCCCCCAAGTCTCATGTGTCAGAGGTAAGACTTTCAAAAGATGATTGGGTAATGGGGCACTATACTCATAAGTAGATTAATCTATTGATGCATTCATAGCTGAATACGCTGTTACAAGGTGGGCACTTGTTAGAGGAGCTGGGTCACGAGTGTGACCTGGAAGGGTGTATTCTTGTCTTTGGCTGCTTTCTTCTCTCTATTTCCTGAATGCCATGAAACCAGCAGTTTTCCATCCCTAGGCCTTCTGCCTTGCCATTTCTGTCTTGGAGCCAGCTGAGCATGCACAGATAGACTCTTCTGAAGCCATGTGTCAAATAAAAGTAAATCTCTTTTGTTTTAAATTGGGAACGTTACTAATATATCAGCTCTGCATTCCTTTTCCTTGCAGATATTATCCCATAATATAGATACATGCAGTTTCCTTGTCAGTTGATTCACAGAGGATTGTTTTCTCTTTTTGTCTATTTGGACAAGGCTGTCACACCTCAATTATTTTTTTCATTTTCTGTACTGAAATAAAAACCAGGGCATTTGCAATAAGCTACTTCTCAGCCTTTTTTTTTTTTAATTTTCAATTTTGAGGCAGGGTCTTGCTCAGTTGCTCATTACCCAGGCCATGCTAGAACATATGATCTTCACGCCTCAGTCTCCTCAAGTGTTGGGATTATGGGAATTCACTGCTGTCTCTAGTGCCAGACATGATTTTTATATGAATGTGTGTTTTAATTTCTCTTGGGAGTATATCTAGGAATAGAATTGATAAGGTCTATGGTATATCTTTTTAACTTTCTGAAGAATTGACAGTGTTCTAAAGCTCTTGTACTACTTCATCTTTCTGCAAGCAACGGGGGAAAGTTCTGATTTCTCTAATTCTTTGACAACACTTGTTATTGTCTGTCTTTCATTATTACACTCTTATTGGAATGAAGTGGTATCTCATTGTGGTTTTGATTTGTATTCCCCAATGGCACAAAATTTTGTTGATTTGTGTGACTTCTGTAGAGAAAAGTTCATTCATATCCTTTATCATTTTAAAATTGGATCATTAATCTCTTTGGTATTTTATTATGGGTGTCCTTTGAGTACTCTGATCAATGCCCTTCTCCAATATGTGATTTGTTGAGAGTATCTGATTTTGGGGGTTATCTTCTCACCTCTTTGATGGCACTGGAAGCACAGAGCTTTATTTTCTTCTTCTTCTTCTTCTTCTTCTTCTTCTTCTTCCTCTTCTTCCTCTTCTTCTTTTTTTTTTTGCGGCACCAGGGGTTGAACTCATGACCTTGCGCTTGCCAGGCAGGCACTTAGGCCACTGAGCTAAATCCCCAGACAGAGCTTTATTTTTATGAAATCTAATTTGTTCATTTTTCATTTTAGTGTCAGCATTTGTACTATGATACTTAAGAATATTTTGACCAGTTTAAATCATTGATTTCCTTTATTTCTTTTTTTCCCTTTATTTCTTGTAAGACATTTTTTAGTATAAGTGCTGCTGTAGCGAGCAATCTAGAAAGACTTTCATATTTTTAATTTGTACTTTTGTTTCTCTTTTTCCTCTTCCTCCTTGCCATCTTCTCATTCTGCCCCCTCTTTCCTCCTGCCTCCCGGCCTCCTTCTTCCCCTCACCCTCCCTTTCCTCTCCCCTGTCCCCTCACTTCTCTTCTTCCCTCTCCTCCTCCTTCACCTCCTATTCTTCCTCCTCCTCCTCCTTTTCTTCCTTCCCCTCTTCCTTTTTCTTTTGCTTTTTCCCGTACCAGGGATTGAGCCCAGGGCCTTCATACTGAATTACATCCCCAGTGCTTTCTAAAAATTTTATTTTAAAACAAGACCTATCTAAATCACTAAATTGTTCCAGCTAGAATCGAACTTGTGATCCTTCTTTCTCAGTCTCCTAGAATACTGGAACTATAAGTGTGTACCATGAGTCACTATGCCCAGCTGTCTCTGACTCATTTTAAGTTTTGTATGTCACAAGAGATAACGATGCAACTTTAATTTTTTACATGTAGAAATTCAGTTGTTCCAGCTTCATTTGTTGAAAAGGTTCTTTCCTCCACTGAAATGTCTGATACCCTTGTTGAAAATGAAAAGTTTATTTCAGAACTCTTAATCATATTCTATTGATCTGTATATCAATATATTCGGTGTTGATTGCTGTAGTTTTGTTCATTTTTGAAACTTGGGAGTATGAGTAACCCAACCTCGTGCTATTTTTTTTTTCAAAGTTGTCTTGAATATCCTGGGTCCTTTGCATTTCATGTGAATTTCAGACTTAACAATTTTTGGTATTTAGAGAGATATTTTGTTGAGCCAGTAGATCAATGTAAGTATTATCTTAACAGTGTTAATACTCCTGCTCCATGGACACAGACTATTTTACCATTCATTTACATTTTTATTCTCAATACTGTAATGGTTGGCAGTTTTCAGTGAAAAGTTTCACACTTGGTTCATTAAACTTAGTCCTAAGTAACGAACTTTTTTTAATGCTATTGTAAATTGAATTATTTCTATAATTTCATTTTTGTATTGTTCATTGTTAGCATGTATAAACACAATAGTTATGTTATATACTGAATTTATATCCCACAATCACAACTCATCCATTACTATTAATCACTTTTGGCATATTTATTAGTATTTCTATAGATGTATAGTATTTTCTATAGATTAGTATTTTCCATAGAGATCACATCACGTGGATAGTTTTATATTTTTCATTCCTTCCTGGATGATAAAATTTCTTTTTCTCACTTAATTATCCTCTTTAAAACCCAGTACAACAAAGAGTAGACATAATAGTGCATGTCCTTGGCATATTCTTGCTCGTGAGACAAAAGTCTTTTACAACTGAGTATGGTGGTAACTATGAGGTTTTTGTAGATGTTCTTCATCAGAGTAAGTTCTCTTCTGTTAATACTTTCTTTTGTTTTTACGTTTTCTTCTTATCATGAAAAGTTGTTGCATGTAATCAAATAACTTTCTATATCTATGAGACTGCTGTATTTTTTCAGATTTTAAACCAATCTGAGATGGTTTTTGTAAATCCCATCTGCTCATGGTATATAATCTTTCGTTTCTTCAAATGGGTTGCTATTTTCACTTTGATACTATACTATATAATTGAAAACTATCTTCTATAGTCTTAAGATATGTTGATTGGTAGCATTGTTGTGATATCATTGCTAATATGATATCAGTGCACTATCTTATAAAATGTGTTTGAAAGTATTACCTTTTTTTCTGTTTTTTGGAAGAGTTTGTAAGATTTATTTTTATTAATTCTGTTTTCAATCTTTTATAGAATTCACTAGCGAAATGATCTGACTCACATTTTCTTCATGATATTTTTTAAAATTACTAATTTATCCTCCTTTACACGTGTAGAATTTTTGTCTCTTCTTGAGTCAATCTTGGTAGCTTGTATCTTTCTAGAAATCTGTTCATTTTATGAAAATTTCTTTTTTGGAATTCTTCTGCCTCTTGGTATTATCCCACTTTTTTCATTGCTAGTTCTAGTAATTTGTGTGTTTTTTTCTTGGGTTGTGTAAATAAGGTTTGTCTCCCCCCCAAAATGAGGAACTGTGTTCTTCCTTTCATCTATTATTTTTATCTTTTCTATTTGTTTCTACTCTTCTTCCATAATATTTTTATGAAAGCTTTGGCTTTGTTGTGTTTTTCTTTTCTCTAGTTTCCTAAGATGTAAAACTATTGTTTTGTCATAGATGGGTTTTTATCAGATTGAGATAAAGCCATCTATTTCAATTTTGTGTAGGGTTTCAATCACGAGTGGGTGTTGAACTTTGGTAAATACTTTTTCTGCATCCATTGAGATGATTAAAAGGATAGATTTGAGACATTTATAGCTAAATGGATGGACCTTGAGACCATACTCTTAAGTGAAATAAATCTGACACATATGTGTAAATATGCAGTCTCTCTGTTGTGAGAAACTGAAATTATAAATAAGAACCAAAATGTATAATAGATACTGTAAAATAAAAAATAATTGGTCAAAGGGAAATAGGAATAGAAGGATGGAAGGGAAAAGAAAAAATAGTAAAATGAAAACAAACTTGGTAAATAAAGAGGAGAAGAGGGGTTGAAGACAGGAACGAGGAAGGGGATAAAAAGAGGAACTAAAATATATCGTGCACAGGTACAAATTCCCCATGATTAATCTGGTCGTTATGCATATCTGAATCATACCAATATACTTAACTATAAAAAAGATGTAAGACTAGATTATTAAAGAACTTCCTTATCTTAAATTAGATATGATAGCTTTAATTTTTCCTTTACACACTGCTTCAAGTACTTCTAAAACTTTATGGTATGTTATGTTTTCACATTCATTCATCCTGAAGTATGTTACAATTTACTTTCTAATTTATTCTTCAGCTCTTTGGTTAATTCCTTATTTTCTCATTTTAAATCCTCATTTTTTGTGAATTTTCAACATGTCTACCTATCATTATTTTCTAATAATTTTCTCTTATGATCAGAGAACCTACTTTGTATGGTACTAGAACTTTAAATTTATTGTTTTTTCTTTTTCCTAGCAGGTAGCCTAGAAAATAGTGTGTGCATCAGAATGTATATTCTGCTATTACTGTAGTGTTCTATAGGTGTTCTTTGAGTCTAGTTGGTTTTCAGTGCTGTTAACTGTGCTATTTCCTTGTTCATCTTCTATGTATAGTGTATCTTTGATAGTAAAGTGTTGAAGTCTCTAACTATTATAGTTAATTTGTCTTTTGCTCCCCTCAATCTTGCTAGTGTTTGTTTCCTGTGTTTTGAGTTTTTATTGTTAGGTAAATATGTGTTTATAATTGCTCTGTCTTCTGATGAATTAACAACTTGCTTATCACTATTAAATATTCCTCTTTAGTAGTATTTTTGTTCTAAACTATATTTTGTGTGGCATTAGTTAACATCTTAGTTCTCTTAAAGTTATTGTGTAAGTGGTGTATATTTTTTAATCATTTAAATTTCAAACTATTTGTATTCTCAAGTGTAAAGTGTGTCACTCACAAATAGTATAAAGTTGAATTTTGTTTTACTGACAAAATTTGCCTTTTGATTGGATTATCAATTAGTGCTGATCTAGCTCTATGTACATGTGAAACTTTGCTGTAAGGTTTTTAATTTTGTTTTTCTCTTATCTTCTTATCACTTTCCCATTAATTAAATATTTTCTATTATAATATTTTAATTCTTTTAGTAATTTTTCATTTTTAAAAGTTTTCATTTTAACATCCAAAAGGTTGGTGGTTTTTGTTGTGCTCTTTTAGCACCTCTTTCTCTGATATCCCTGTTAGAGCCTGGTTGTTTTGTTTCTATTGATGCCACCCTTACCAGTTGGTCTCCATTAATTGCCAATCAATAGTTCTAATTACTTTGGCACAGCCCCCACCCCCACCCCAGTCAAATCCCACTGAAGTTTGAAGTCTGATCCTGGAAAAGGCTGAGTCTTGCTCTGATGCTCAGGAAGGCAAAACCTCTGCACGAAATGCAGGTGGTGAGAGGAAGCAGGAAGCTCTTTAGTAAGAATCCTACGCAAACCATCCCTGTAGCAGAAGTCACATTTGCTTCTGTGTGTGAATGTGCTTGTGTGAGTGTGAGTGTGAGTGTGTGTGGACAATTTATATTGCCATCATTCTGAACTTCTACAACCTACAACCAGGGAGGATGGAAATCACCAATATACAGTGTCCACCAGAAAAATCTACACACACTTTAGGAGGAAAAAAAAAACTCGTATAAATATGTTTACACTAAATTTATTGAGATATCATGAGACAAATACAAGTTACCTTTGGCCTCTATAATTACAACAGATCCTCAAAGTGGTGGCCATTATCTTCCAGACAGTTATTAGTACAGCAACCTTCTGCTTGGGTAACCTCGGTCATTGAGGTTGCTGCACATGCATTTTCAATTTCTTCTATAAGAACTGGCAGCATAGTGGGTTTTCTGTGATATACAACATCCTTTAGGGCCTCC
>RJWT010034812.1:0-13604 GCA_004365215.1 Cuniculus paca
ATAAACAAGATGATATGAGTAGTACAAACATACACTAAGAATACATTTTAAAATGCTTGCAACTCCTGAAAAACTTCTGAGAAATCATCAGTGAAATATTTGTAGATATGTTAATGTCAACATTCTTGAAGACAGTTATGTAAAGTTGGAGGAAAGACTCCATTCTCACAGTATAAGCTTCTAATTGCAAATATAGCTCAGTTTAAAAAAGAATATTATTATTAGTCAAGTATTTTAATGCTCCTATCCCCTGTGCTTCTGCCTCTTATTTGCAGAAAATATGAAAGCCAGTTGTTGATGATATCACTCTTTTTGTGTGTGGTATAAAAGTAATTATGATGCAATTTTATTAATATCAATCATGACCAAAGTAAGAAAAAAGTTTTAAAAATATCAGCAAACACATTAAAACTTTGGTTTGAATTTAAACATGTATTTAAAGATCTTATGGCTATTGTAATAGTTAATTTTCTCATTGCTGAGATAAAACACACAACACCCAAAGTTAAAGGAGCCAGGTTTATTTGGCTCCCAGTTTGTAGAAGTTTTAGTTCATACTCAGTGGACTCCAAGTCAGGGTGGCTTGGCAGATGGGCATCACAGAGGAGAAATAATCTATAGCAAACAGGCAGGATTAAGAACACACTAGCCCTCTTTCTGTCTCTTATATTTCATGCCCTAGGGCAAGCATAGCACTCACATCCTTAATCCTAGCCACAATTACACCAAACCAATCACTAAACTGACTTAGTAATCACACACCCTTAATCCCAGCATTACACATTCTAGATCCAGTAAACTCTGGAAAGCGCCTCACATGAGTGCACAAGGCTTTGGGGGACATCTAGACATAAGCCATAACAACTACTGAAATAGTTTGTTTGAATAATGACAAGTATTTTAATTCTAACTTACCACACTCCCATGGCAATTTTTAAACCAAAATAATATTCTGTCAGGACAAAAGAAGGTAGCATTACAGAAAAAAACAAATTTGTAACTTTTTTATTTCACAAAAAAAGGTAAAACAAAATGTCATAACAAAATAATAAGAAAATAACAATAGTTAATACACTGCATGTTCTTTAAAGTAGTTGCTTAGAATGCAAGATATGGGCATAAAATTTCTCTAATCATTACTAGCACAAATCTTTCTTTGCAACTAAGAAACACTTAGTATAGCCAACTTGCATTTTCCCCCTTTCTCTTCCTTCCTTTCCCCTTCCACCTATCCTAATTCCTTTCTCCCTTTTGAACAATTTCTTCCTGTTTCACAATATCTATCACACACTTTAGATCTTATTTACTCTTTCACTTTCTTACACCAGTGACACAATACGATGTTGACACATGTGAGTCTGATTCATTTCACTTATGAGTATGGTCTCAAATTGCATCCATTTATCTATAAAAGTCTTAAGTTTATTTATCCTTATTTATGGCCAAGTAGTATTCCATTGTATAAAAATACCACATTTTTAAAATCAGTTCCTCAGTTGATGGACATTTGTTTCCAAGATTTAGCTATTCCAAATTGTGTTGCTATGAACGTAGGTGCACATATATTGTTGTGGCATGATGTTTTTAATCTTTCTGGGAAGATACCCAGAAGGGGAATAGCTGTGCTAAATGGGAACCCTAATCCTAGTTTTTTGAGGAATCTCCACACTGATTTTCACAGTGGTTGTACCAGTCTATATTCCCAAAACAGTGGAGAAGTGTTCCTTTTTCCACACAGCATTTGTTAATGTTTGATTTCTTGATGGTAGCCATTCTTTCTGGGGTGGAAACTCAGTGTTGTTTTAATTTCCATTTCTTGAATGACCAGTGCCGTTGAACATTTTCTGATATATTTATTTGCCATTTGCATTTCTTTACTTGAGAAGTGCGTATTCACCTCAGATGCCCATTTTTGGATTGGGTCTTTGAATTTGGGAGGTCTGAGTTTTTTCAATTCTTTATGTGTAATAAATAGAAGTCTTTTGTTTGAGGGACAATTAACCAAGTTTTTTTCCCACTCTGTGGGTTGTTTTATCACTCAGTCAGTGATTTATTTTGATGTGCAAAAGGTTTTTAGTAAGATAAGATCCCAGTTGTTGATTCTTTGAAATAATTCCCATGAAGTCTGGGTTTTGTTTTTGAACTCTGCCTACCCCTATGTGTTCAAGATTTCTACCTACTTTGTTTTGCAGTAGATTTAATGTTTCTGTTTTAATATTTAGATCTTTGGTCCATTTTTTACTTTAGTTTAGTGAGTGGTGTTAGACATATATCTAGTTTTAGTCTTCAGCATATAGAAAGACAGTTTTAACAGTGGCATTTATTAAAGAGGCTATCTTTCTTCCCCAGTGAACATTTTTGGTCCCTTTGTCAAAGATAAGGTGATCAAGTGTGTTTGTAGTTGTGTCTGCATTTTCTAATCTGTTCCACTAATCCTCTGGTCTAGTCTTTTTCCAGTACAATGTTAGTTTTATCACAGTGTCTTTGTAGTATAATTTCAAGTCAGGGATTGTGATGCCTCCTGCCTTGTCTTGATTTCCCAGAATTTTCTTTGCTATTCTAGGTCTCTTCTAGTTCCAAATAAATTTTAGCAATGTTTTGTCTAGTTCTGTGAAGTATGCTAATGGTATTATGATAGGGATTTCATTAAATCTGTGTAACAATTTTGGAAGTATGACCATTTTCACTGTTTTGGCTCTTCCTATCCATGATGGAATATTTTTCCATTTTCTGATATCTTCTTTGATCTTTTTCAGAGTACTGTAATTTTCAATATATAGATTTTTTATTTCCTTTGCCAGATTGATTCTTAAGTATTTCAATTTTTGGATGTTATTGTGAAAGATGTGATTTCCTAATTTCTCTTTCAGTGACTTTGCTGTTTGTGTACAGGAATGCTATTGGTTTTTGAATGTTGACTTTGTATCTAGCTACACAACTGAATTTGGTTATTAAATCTAGAAGTTTTTTGGTGGAGTTTTTGGAATGTTCTGTGTAGAGGATCATAGCATCTGCAAAAAATGATAATTTAACTTCTTCCTTTCCTATCCTTATTCCTTTTATTTCTCTCTCTTGTCTAATTGCTCTGGCTAACATTTTCAGGCCTGTATCAAATAGGAGTGGTGATAATGGGTATTTGTGTTTCATTTCTGATTTTACAGTGGAAACTTTCAGTTTTTATCCATTTAATATGATGTTGGCTGTTGGTTTGTCTTGGATGGCATTTGTCAGGTTGAGATAAAGACCATCTCTTGCAATTTTCTGTAGGTTTTTTTGTTATGAATGAATGTTGGACTTTGTCAAAAGCTTTTCCTGCATCTATTGAGATGATCATGTGATTTTTGTCTTTGTCTCTGTTAATATGGTGTATTACATCTATTGATTTGCACATTTTGAACCATCCCTGCATTCCTGGGATATATATGCTGTTTTTTGACAGGATTAATAGGCAATCCCAATATTGAACATTACAAAGCCTATCATTTCAATATATATTACCTTATGTGTATAATGCACATTGGAGCATCACAATCTGTAAAGTATTTTACAGGGCTTGTGTTTTTGTTTGTTGAATAAGCCACTTAACATAGATGAGCATGAATTCTGGCTCCCCCATTACAGATGTGCCCCTTGGCATTGACAGCATGCCATCCGGGTGCTCACCCTCCTGCCGGCAGCATGGCTGAGACCTGCATTCTGGACCTTCTCAGTCTTGAATTCCCTGTGTTCCACAAAGATGTGTTCATTCCCATAACTTCATGATATTACTTTTTAAATGAAGACCAGAAGAATACTTTTGTAACCCTGAAACTGTTAAATAAGTTTTCTTTGATTCCCATGAATGTTTCAAATCTATTTTTCATTTTACTTTATAGTCTAAAGTCATCCCATGATACACCAAAGAAAAGTAAGTCACCTGGAGGAAATATTGATTTTAGAAGAATATTTGGAAAATTTAATTTAGTCTGTTCAGGTTTTTAAAAGTATAAGATATTCAAAAATCCTAGCTTTTGAGTTTAGTAGAACTGCTGTAAATTGTGACAAGTATGTTATCAGTGAAACTCAGTTATTTATCTTCTTTGGCCTACACTTTTCTTCACTATAAAATCCAGTTTATAATAATACCTATATCAGAAGTATAGCATATGAAAATTAAATAATTACAAATGTATAAAGATCTTATTAATGTGCTTTGCACGTCTTATGAGTAACTAGCTTTTATTAATCAAGGTTATGAAGATAACAGCTATGAACCAGTGCTGTCGTTAGTGCACAGATTTTCAAAATTATACACATTTAAACAAATTTCTACCTTTTTTCTTTCAGTGGCCTTCATATTATTATTTTAAAGGCTAAGATTCTCAAATAGCACAGATAATTTTTTTAAGATTAAATAACCTCCAGGGTTAGAGTTCAGGAAACATGGTCAGTGCTACAAATCCTGAGTATTTTGTACAGAAGGATTTTCAGATATTCTGACCCAGGACCATCCTGGGAGTTTCAAATTGAGCATAGAATGCTCTTTTTTTCAGTAATTGGCACTTACAGTAATAACTACACCAGCTATTCTGTCAAGAAATACAGTATTTAGACCTAATGGGAAGAAAATATCTTCTTAAGAAAAAAATCTATTAATAATGTTAATTTTCTCTATTAAGGCCCCATGATTATATCAATGGAAAATGTAATCAGATGAGAAAAACTGAAGCTTTTCTTTCCATGATTCTCTTCATTGTATTCCCATAACAGTGAGACTCAATCTTTTGGGAACTGATGTTTCCTAACTGGTTTTGTATTTTAAAATAAAATTTCTGTCTTAAAAGATATGCAATATAAATAGAAAATGGAGGAACTAATGAATAATTTTTCAAGTTAGAAGGTAGAGAATGAGGAAGGAAGAAAAGAAAGAAGAAAGAAAATGCAAGTGTTAATCTTCATTGTGAACTTGATGGACTGAGAAATACCTAATTAATCATTAAAACACACTTCTGGATGTGCCTGTGAGGGTATTGTCAGAAATGATTGGATGGGACAGAAAAATGTAGAAGGATACCTGCTCCAACTGGGGATGGCATCATTCAACAAGTGGGGGTCCACCGGGAATGAAATGATGAGGAGGAAACTTCCTCGCAGGCTCCTTTCTTCTCTCTACTTCCCAGTGGCCATAGGTGAGTAGCTTTCCCCGGCCCTGCCTTCCACTGTGATGTCTCTGTCTCACCACAGGTCTGAAAACAATGGAGTCAGTTTAGCAGGGACTGAAACCTCAGAATCCAAGAGCCAAAAAAAGAAAACTTTCTTACTTTGTTATCTTAGGTATTTTGTCACAGTGATGACAAAACATGGAAAGGGAGGGAAATCTCAGAATTCTTTTAATTACAATACATAAAGAAGAAGAAACTTTGAACTAGTTTAAGAAAATTAGAGAATTCATTTTGTGGTTGCTCAAATATCTACCATGACTGAAGATCATAAATGGCTTTGGGTTTTACGGACAGTTACGTTTAGGGTACACACAACATCGAGAATCTTTATCCATGTCTTTTTGCTGTCTGAAGACTGAAAAATTGCTGCATTTCACATCTCAGAAACAAACATCACAAGAAGATTGATTTCTTTTTTCCTTAAAACAATAAATCCCAACAAAGATATTTATTAGTCAAAGTTGACATCTCAGTGATAGAATGGGATAAGTGGGAACGATGATAAATCCAGTAAGGTGAGTTTCCTTGAACCAACCAGCTGTAGTCAAGGGTCAGGGCCACTGATAAATTATTTGCTCTTATTCTCACCAGGGACAGTAAAGAGTAGCTGCGAAAAATACTATTGCATGGATAGGCTGAAAGAAGTTCATTGAAATTCACCTGTTTCTTACATATTTACATAACTAATATTTACTGAGCAATATCTGTGTGCCAAAGAATATTCCAGGTAGTAGGGATACAGAAATAAAATAAATACTTCTGTTTAGCCTACAGAGAGCTTACATTATCTTTATTAGAAAATAGTTTGAAGTCATCATAGTAACTACTCCCAATATTTTACACCTATATCCAGAAAACATTAAAATCTCCAAATATTCTTTAAAAACAACCATGGAGTTAATGCTACTTCTTATATCATTTCATCTGAGCACAGTGTTTTACTGTTTTCTTGTGGCTGGTCAAAGCCTGAGTGTCTGGGAGGACATCGTAGAACAGTTTGTATTTAATGTGGTAAGCAGTAGCATCATTGGAGTCAGTTCTAGCAGGACTCTCTGAGACCCTAGGAACGTGCACTTGCATCGTGGGAGGCTGTGCATGACAAGGCCTCTGAAAAGTTTACATTTTTGTATTGAGGATTTTGACCAAACTTCCTTTAGGAAATGAAAAAAGAAATAGGGAACCATTAGCTTACTGGGGGAGTGGAACGTCCGTCATGAGGTCAGATGTCAAGTTTATAATTCCTGAGAAAGGAAGCAAAAAGCACTGGGTCTGGTAAGGAGACAACTGTGACTTACCAGGCCTTGACAATGTGATGAAATTCCAGGCATGGTGCAGGGCACTGAGACATAACAGGCATTAACAGCAGAGTGGGAACACTTTGTAAATAGCACTTAGTCAGTAAAAAGAAGTGAGATGAAGTCCCAATTTCGTTAGGACAAACCAGCTAACACAGTATAATCATCTGTAGGAAGATTTCATTTGATTTCTTACGTAGGGCAAGTGAGCATCCAATGCTCAATTGACAAGTATAAAAATTAAAGATCTCACAAAAGAATAAAGGATGTGTTTTAAAGAATAGTTGCTAACTTCATGTCATTAATACTTTATTAAGTTATTTTTGAGTATGACCAAAATTTTCTTAAGAGACATTTTTAAGAATGCACTCAACAAACCACTGATAGTTTGGCTAAATTAGTGATTTACAAAATGCCAGAAAGTCATATAAGCTTGGAAGTCATTTCCATATCAAAAATGTGATAAGGTAAAGTTATGAAAAAATACTGGGGATATAAGCATTGCCATTCACCAGTTTGAAACAGTCAGTAGTTTAAATGGGTTTTGGTTTATATTTTGCCCACTTATCTTTTTTGGTGTTTTAAAATGAAACATATAATGATTATAAGACACACATAGGCTTTTAAAAAAGAAACTAAAAATTGTCCCAGATTTCAATGACAGTGTTTCCATCTGTGAATTTAATGTACTGTACTATACTTCAGCACTAGATACCATTATGGTTAATAAGAAAGAAAGAAAAAGTTTACTTTGACTGCTATTTTGCATATAGAACATACTTATTACATTTGTTTAAATGAATTGCATTCGACTGTATAACAAGAATTAATACATCCTGTTTTTGGTCTAAATATCTCTGAAAGTGAAAGTATCTTTTCATGTTAATACATATTTCTGCATTCTAAGTGTAGCTAGAAGACTGATTGTCTACTCAAAATAATCAGCAACAAACTCGTGAAGTATGTGTTCCTCTCTTTGGTATTTCTGTGCTTTGCTGTAAGCAAAACTCTGTAAAATAAACACAACTCTCATTGCATTAGAGATGAGGTTGTCACCATCTACTTCATATACAGTTGATATTAAAAATAGGGTTTTTCACAAGGTAAGCAACAGGGAAATTACATTTCCTAGATTCAGGTCCCCTGCACAATTTCCAAGTGATGTACCATCAAGAAGTTTGATTTTATGACAATATGTTTACAAATATATTACGGGTGGAATTTTCAGTACCCTGAATGGGAATTGAGATTAGTTCTTGCTTCTCATAACAGTGGATGTTTGTCTACAGTTGTGTCTCTTGGCAATATGATAAAAATGAGTCCAGAGTTTATTTTTGATCCTCTTTGGTTTAAACTACCTACCCACCCACACACAAAAACCTATTTAGATGATATTTTAAGTGCCAAAAAGACACATTAATTAAATTTTAGAGAACAAATGTTCCAAAAAGGATGTCATTCAAACAAAAGGCTTCAAAAGGAAGTCACATTTGAATACTGGGAATTCCCAAATGAAAAACAATAGAAATTACAGCAGCCAATTAAAACCAACATATACCCCACAAACCATTCAATAACTCTGCATCTCAGAGTCTAAAATTAAAATCCATGTTTTTCTCTAAGGTCTGTCCCAGTTGTCGTATATTTCTGATGTATTAACACTACTGAGATATTAGCTTACTGTACTTTGTTTTCCTATGTTTTACACAATTGTATTGCATTGTAAACTTTTTTGCACTTGGCAATGTATACTGTATGGGGATTAGTTCAAAGACTATAGTTTTCAACAAAGATAAATTAAGTTCAAGTACATGATAATACTGGGAAATTTTCTCAAATAATTTTGAGTAAAAAAAATAGATTCAGGCTTAAGAAAATTTATTGAAGGCTATGATACTTCTAGAGTAAGCTGATAGCTTCAGTATAGATAATTTTCCTAAATGAATGCAGATTTTATGGAGACTAGTAACTTCTCCTGTTTTAACTTTCCTGAGAGTTAGTATAAGAGACTTTGTCCCTTTCTTCTTCGTGTAGTCTATTCCCTAATTCACATTTTGTTGAGTCTACATTAGTGGCCCAAAAAAATGAGAATCAAAGTAAAATGTGTTTCCTGTGTCTTAAAAGTGCAAAGTGTTTTTTTCCCTTTGACCTCAGTTAATTTTTCTACTGTTGCTGAAAACAGAAATTTAAAAATACCAGGAAAATGTGTCATCAGAGGGCAGGACCTATACAATTTAGAATTAGAACCTTGATTTGAAGTCCTGGCAGTTTACTTTGAGAAACAATTGTGTGTTCCAGACCAAATTGTAGTACTTAGTGGGAGAGAGAAGAGAGCTAAAGAATTTTGAAGGTGCTGCTGCATTTAGAACATAGGGTATTAGTCCATAAACAAGTAGAAAGAAAGCAAAGATACTTAACTAAAAAGGAAAAAAGAGGGTAAAAAATGGGCCTCATGTCTGAAGGAACAGTGGTTTTTTTTGGATGGTCAATTCTATGTGTGATTCAGAGCTCTGTGTTATGAGTTTTCCTTAGAACTAGAAGCAAAACAATTATCATTGCCTGGTGTTATTTTTCCCTTGAACTACAGAGACTTGGATTAATATATTTGTACTTTGTAATCACTGTATAATTTTGGGCAAGTGAACAAATCTTCTTAATGTTCACATTTCTCATTGGGACAGCAAAGTTAAGAATACTCACCTTTCAGGTATATTGGAAGGAAGAGAAGTAAAATGTATTAAGTCTAACTACATCTAAAAAGTCTAGTAAAAGGCAACTGTACAGCTAGTATCATATGGAGGAGAATGGAAATGGGAGGAAGGGTTGAGGCTAGCTTAAGGGTGAAATTTTCACCACAGCCTCCAATGCTCAGTCAAACTAGAAGTCATTGTCAATGAGAGCCTGCTTTTAGGTGAGAGAATAGTTGGCCGAAGTTGCTGACCCAGGGTCAAGGGCTATATCCAATGATGTCACTAACCTTTGCTTGTAGGGTCAATGATGAGAAATCTTAGTGGCCTACGAAAGTTGAGTTACAGCCAAGGGCTCAGACAGCCAAGGGAAAAGTCCAGCCTTTAAGGCAGATTGAGTGCGTATCAGCAGGGAGCTCAAAGGCTAATGGCATACACAGATTGACCAGGGTCAGCCAAGGCGGTGCACTGTAGAGCTAGCAGTAAAACTTTCTCTACTAAGAAAAGCTAACTTGTAAAGATAGTCTAAGATGGCCTGAAAAGAGTCCCATCATCTAGTGCCAACCTACCTTGGTTATCGCATTGGGAGCCATTTTTCTTTTTCTCTGAGCTCCAGTGCATAGACTTTCTTTAAAGAACTTGATGGATCTTTTATTTTATATTTAAGATTTTATTTGTGCAGTCGTGACAAATGCTTACTCACCTTTACATCTTAACTTGATGTAACTTTTAAAGGGAATTGTCTCCTCAAACCCCTACTCCCTTCAGTACAATGTTTCATAATCCTGCGCTCCTCTATATTGTCAATAATAGCAATTTAAATGACTGCCTAATTGGTCACTGAATGTTTCTTAAATTGCTTTTTCTTTTTTTTTTTTTTAAGAAGAGAGGAATTTTGTCTATCTTATTCAACTAATGCCTGTATTATCAGTGCCCAGCATGGTATCTTATACAACATGAGAAATTAATCAGTAATTGTTAAGTGATTGAACGAATAATAATCAGACAGATGGAATTTAAAAGCCTTAAGTCTAAGACTAGGAGGCTTAGCAACAAAAATAAATAAGGATCAGAGAAATAGCTAACAAGGAACAAGAGGAAAACAGAACCTAAATGTGAAGAGGAGTAGAACTAGTCCACTCAAAGCTAGAAGATTATCTGTCTGTTGACAAAAAAACTTTGAAGCTTAAAAATTGTGTGCTAGAGTTAAGTTTGTAATAAATTCAAGGAAGACAATTTGTATTTTGTTTCTTCTATGTTGTTTGCTTCTTTTCAACTAACATACCTTCATGATTGCTAAGCTCTGATTCAAGTAAATTTTAGTTTAGTAAGTAAAAACAGGCACAAATAAATGTTAGTTTTAACAAATAAAAACATACACCTTGTTAGCCATACATTTGATAATACATGCATAAGACTAATACAGGCATTGAGAAATTTCATACTTTTTTATTTGAATTTATTAGCCATCTCAAACAGGCATTATCTGAATTTTATAGATGAGGATAGTGAAGCTGAAACATACGAAATAATTTGCTGTTATACAACTGGTAAAGGACAGCGCTACAATTTGAACCCGATCACAGGTTTTGCAAGGATCGTGTTTTTAATCCTTATGCTACACTTGACATAGTAAAAGTAGTGCAGGAGTCATCACTTTACTCTTTAAAGTTAGCCAAGTTTTTACAAAATGGCATGAAGCACAACATCTTCCTTTGCATCAGAAAGCTTGAGTTTTACTGCCAGAATCTACTCAGCAGGTCAGGGAATTATTTATGTGACTTTTCCTTATTTCTGTTATAGTTTACGTAAATAAAATTGAAATATATAATTAGTTTAAACTAGCCACTATGCTGTGACAGGAAACAGACATAGTATCAGTTGATTTAGAATCACATGAACGCTTTCCAATGATGCTAACAAATTGCAGTGAAACATGGTACATGAATGAGTAACTTTGGAAGGAAATGAAGAAAAAGAAGAGGAAGTAGCAGAAGGAGAAAGAAGAAATGCAAGAGGAAGAGAGCTATATGGCATGTTATATTTCATTTTATTCCTTTTTCGTCTTTGTTTGCCTATCTTCATGATCTGACCCTTCTATGTTAACTACATTTCATTAGCTTCTATTCCTTATCTTTAATTTAATCCAAATATTTTTAGATACCTTGCTGTTTCTCTCTGTAGAATAAATTTTCCAGGCAAGCTCCATATGTATACATTTGGCCTCTCTCCTAGGTCCTGCCTACATTTTGCTAAGAACTTATATAGTCTTTCCCTTTTTACCAAAGACTGAAACTGGTTATACTAACGATCTGGCTTGGACGTGGTTTTTCCTGCCAAAATTCATGCTGAAATTTAATTACCAGTGTCATGGCACTCAGATGTCATGGAGCCTTAAGAGTTGGGGTGTGGCAGTGAAGCCCTCACAAATGGACTATTGCCTTTTTGTTCATGGGAATGAGTTACCTATTGTGGGAGTTTACTTCCTTTTCCTCTCTTCCATATACAACCATTTGCTCTTCTTTTTGTCACATTGAAATTCTATGAGGCTCACATTAGGAGCCAAGCACATGTCAGTGCCATGCTATTGGACCTCTAAAATAGTGAGACAAATAAATCTCTTTCCATTATCAATTATCCAGTCTCAAGTGTTCTGTTATAGCAACAGACAATGAACTAATACAACTAAAAAATATTTTTTCTTAAAATGCATGGCTTTAAAGGAGACTACATTTTATCTTTATTTGTAGTTCATGACTGATTAACAAAAGAATGCAGATTAACTGTGCAATAAATAAAAATGAAGTGTATGACTAGAATATTTAGCTCTTTTATATTTATTAAATAAAAATTATTTTGGCGGGAAAGTTTACAGAACATTATATGTGTGAAACCTAACTGAACATTAAAATTTTGGAAAGATGTGTACTCGCATGTAAACTTATCCCCATGAAGATGAATCTCTCATCCCTGGAAATTCCATGATCCGTGCTGCTTTTTCATAAATGTTTCCCAAACTCCAAAGGTATGCACTTTGCAGATGTTTTCACTATAGTTTACTTATTCTAGAAATTAAATAAATGTAGCCATTCAGAAAGTATTCTTGTGCATCTGATTTCCTTCGTGTTACATAATTTCTGTAAAATAAATTCATATTGTCACTTATACCAATGGTTTATTAATTTTATTATTTAATCGTATTCTTTGCATTTGTATCATAATTTGTATTTTATTGACTGGTGTTTAGATAAAGATTGTTTCTATTTTGATGCTATTAAAAAGAATAAGGGTTATACAAACTTTTTTTATGAGGTTTGGAAAGAATTTTTTTTTTGGTAAGTACTTACCATGAACTTGTTGGGTTGTAAGATATATAACTATGCAACTTTATAAGAAACTACAAAACCATCTTCAATTTGCGCTAGCATTATATGAGTACTCTGGTTGACACATCCTTGTCAACACATGGTGTTGTCAGTCTTTTAATTTTAGCCATTCCAGTACATTTAGTGGTATTTCTTTGTGACTTTATGCATGTTTCTCTGATGCCTAATGCTTTTGATACACTTTTTGTGTGCTTCCCAGTTATATAGCTTCTTTTCAAAGTGTCTTCTTCATTCTTTTTTACCTTTTTATAAATATTGTATTTTCTTAATATTCCAGAGTTTCGAGTTACTTGAATATCCAAGATGAAAATACTTTGTTAAATATGTATATTTTGCAAATATTTCACCCTAGATTATGCTTTATTCATTTTAACATGTTTTGATAAGTATGAATTTACCATTGAAGAAGCATATTTTTTATGATTTCTTTTTGTGTACTCTCCATAAAATCTATTACTGTTGACAGACTGAAAAGATTTGTATACTTTTTCTAAGCACTTTATAATTTTAGCTTTTCCTAAATACTTTTAGCCCAAATAAAATTGTACATGTGGTAATGGGTTGCATGGACAACTGGTGACACTTTTCATGCCAGGTGTTATCACTGAAGCATTGTATCCCTGACTATTGAAACTACTGCACCCTATTTTTTCCCTTCCACCTTTTTTAGTTTTGAGGGAAAGTTTCAGATGAATACTATAAAGGGAAAACCACTTTCAATATTTTAGAAGACAGAAAACTTAACTCACAATTTCTTATGAGGATGTTGGAATACATAGAGGAATAAGAAGTTTAAAAACTGCAGGTAGAATCCAGAAGAGCAAAAGTGAAGTAGAACTTTCCTGTGTCTCAGGATCTCTGCTGTTAGAAGCTTCTGCGGTGAGAGCCAATGAATTGGGACCTGCCTCTCTGGGCCCATGCTACTGTATCTGCCAAAACTAGCATTAATTTAGCTCGGCTGCAACAGAAGATCCACTGGAAACTGAAAAGATGAAAGAAACCACTGTTTTCATCCTTTCTCTCAGTCTCCCACCT
>RJWT010034814.1:0-13605 GCA_004365215.1 Cuniculus paca
GGGAGAGAGACAGACAGACAGACAGACAGAGAGAGAGAGACAGACAGAGACAGATAGACAAAAACAGAGGCAGAGAGACCATATGGGGAAAAGATGACAGGGACAAGATTTAACTTTCCAGGGTAAGTTTTCAATGACCTGCATATACCAGTTAGACTCACCTCTTATAGTTCCCATTAGCTCCCAATCATATCATCAATGGATTAATCCACTGATGGCTTTAGATCCATTGTGATCTATTCAACTTCCTAAAAACTCCACCTCTGAATATTGCTACAGTGTGGACCAGAACTTCAACATATGAAACTTTCAGAGGACATTTTTAATCCAAATCATAACACTCATATAAATGGAATTATACAGGTACATAAAATAAAAAGGAATTATGTAGTATGTCTTTTATTTAATATTTTACTTTATTTAGCAGGACATTCTCAAGGCTAGTTTTATGGTATATGTCATATTTCTCTTTTTAAGGGTGAATATGATGTATTATATGTTACAGAATATTTGTTTTCTCATCACCTATAGATAAACACTTAGGTTTCTCCATTGTTTGGCAAATTTTAACAATGATGCTATTAACACCAGGATACAAAGATCTCTTTGAGACTCTGTCTTTATTTTTGGGTATATACACAGACGTGGCATTGATGAATAATATTTCATATTTAAAGGAACCACTGTGCCATTTTTTTTTTTTTTTTGCGGTACTGGGGATTGAACTCACGACGTTGTGCTTGCCGGGCAGGCGCTTAGACCACTGAGCTAGATCCCCAGCCCTGGTGTTTTTGAGACAGACTCTCACTATGCCATTCAGGCTGGCCTTGAGCTCACTTTGTAGCCCAGGCTGGTCTCGAACTCACAACGATCCTCCTCTCTCAGCCTCCTGAGTGCTGGGATTACAGGCATGAGCCACCACGCCTGGCTACCCCACTGTGCCATTTTCCATACCATCTGCTTGATACTATATTCCCACCTACAGGTCTGAATAGTTCCATTTTTTAAAAATTCCTCTCCAAAACTGAATTTTCTATCCATTTTGATAATTTTCACCCTAGTGAATATGAAACTAATTTCTTATCATGGCTTTGATTTTCATATCATTAAGGATTTCTAATGTTCAATATATTTTCCTGTGCTATGAATCATTCATACAGCTTTTTTGAAAAAATGTCTGTGCACATTTACTGCTGTTACAAATTGAGGTTTTGTTGTCACTGTTGAGTTATGGTTCTTTATATATTCTGGATGCAAATCCTTTATTAAATATATAATTTTCAGACAGGTTTTCTCATTTGTAGGTTGCCTTATTGTGTTCATTGTGTCTTATGAACAAAAATATTCAGAATTGGTTTATTATGATAATTTATGCATTTGTTTTCCTTTTCCTTTCCTTTTCATTTTTTGTTTTGTGCTAGAGATTAGGGGATTCAGTTAGGGACTGACCCATTGTCTCACACATGATTGTGAAACACTCAACCATTGAGCAATAAACTTAACTCTATATTTTTTTTTTCTTCTTGTTGCATGTACCTACATTCTCATGGTCAATAAATTATTTGCAAATCCAATGTTATTAAATTTTCCTCTGTGTTTCTTCTAAGGTTTTCATATCTTTAGATATTTTCCTTAGGTCTTTGATCCATTTTGAGTTAATTTTTAAATAAGATTCCCACTTCATTCTTTTGCTTGTGAATATCTAATTTTCCCATAGTATTTATTGGAAAGACTGTGATCTCCATATTGAATGGTCTCGGTACACTTGTTGAAAATCATTCAACTGTTATACAAGTGTTCTGGGTTCTTCATCCTGTAGCATTAGTATACATGTTTGTCTTTATGCCATTGTCATATTGTTTTGACTACTTTAGCTTTGTAATAAGTTTTAAAATCAGGAAGTATGACTCCTCCAGCTTCACTCTTACTTAAGATTATGTTGGTTATTTAAGATCTCCTGGGAGTTCATATGATTTATAGGATGAATTTTTTTTTATTTCTGCACAAATTGGTATTGGGCATTGGAAGTTTGGTAAGGATCCCACCAAATCTGGAGAGTGTTTTGATGGTATAGACATTTTAATAATTTTACCCATTAATAAATATAAAAAATACTTTTTACTTTTTCCTCTTTAATTCCTTTCAGTCACATTTAGTAGTTTACATAGTACATGTTTTTACCTCCTTGATTAACCTCATTACACAGCTTTATTCTTTTTGCTGCTATTGTAAATTCAACTAGCTTTTTGCTTTCCTTTTAAATTGTTCATGGTCAATATAAAGAAACCCAAAGAAATTTTGCAATTTGAATTTGTAACCTACTACTTTGGTTTTAACAGTTTTTACAGGAGTGGAATCTTTAAAAATTTTCTGCATGTAAGTCATACTTTAAATAATTTCACACTTTCTTTCCAATGTAGATGTCTTTTCTTTCTTTTTCTTGCCTTATTCCTCTGTGTAGGACTTTGAGTACTGTGGTATCAAAAAGTGAAAAGCAAGCCAGAAGTGGTGGCAAAGACCTGTAATCCCAGCACTCAGGAGGACGAGGCAGGAGGATTGCCATGAGTTTGAGACAAGTTTGGACTCCATACACAAGTTCAAGGCCAGACTGTGCTATTTAGCAAGACCTTGCCTCAAAAGGAAAAAAAAAGTAGAAATCATTACTTTATTTCTGATCTTGGAAATGTTTTCAATTCTTAACCATTGAATAGCATATTTAGAGTTGATTATAAGGTTATACTGAATTCAAACAAATTAATTTCAGAGATTTTCATATTTTCAAGAGTCTGGAATGAATTCCTTAAAAACGAAGCATAATTAAATTGTGAAATGATGTAGTTCTGATTAATTTTTTATTGGCAGGCAAT
This sequence comes from Cuniculus paca, assembly GCA_004365215.1. NCBI lineage: Eukaryota > Metazoa > Chordata > Mammalia > Rodentia > Cuniculidae > Cuniculus > Cuniculus paca. The sequence goes on from RJWT010034814.1 coordinate 2,868, forward strand.
TATCACATTTTTTTTCCTCTTGAAGGTTATTGGTATATTGACTTTTTCTTGTTTGGTAGATTGATTTATTAACTTCATTTTGAATTAATTTGTGGATGGATGAAGAGTAAGTATTTGTTTGCTTTAGATATTTTGTATATTTCCATAGAGTTCCATACATTTCTTTATAGTTAATTGAATAATACTGTGTATTTTTTGTCTTCCACCTCATTTTTAATGTTTTGTGCTATAATCTTTTATGTTTCCATAATGAAGTTCATATAATATTAATACATCGAGATATTTTTAAACTATGTTTATCCTTTCTTATATTTGTACATGAATTTGAGCTTTATACTGATAAATTTCCACCTACTTTCTTTTTGAAAACAAGTTTAAAGATTTCACTATTTGCCCTTCATAGTGAAATCATTCATGGATACAAATACCTTCTCACTATAGCTTTTGTAAGTTAGTTTGTGATGTAGTAGATGCTTTATAATGTTCTACTTCACATTGTTTTCCAAACTGTTGACAATTTATCATAAAGTGTTGCTTCTCTTTTAAGATTCAGTGTTTATACAGAAGATGTTTTGGTTACTTTTCTAGTTGCTGAGACAAAAAATCTAACACCCACAAGTTGAGGGAGAAAAAGTTTATTTCAACTCTCAGTTTGTAGAGGTTTCAGCTCATAGTCAGCTTGCTCCAGGGCAGGGTGACATGGCAACCAGGCATTGCAGGGGAGAAATGATTCATGGCAAAGCAGGCAGGAGACAGCAAAGCAGGAATCAGCAGCAGCAGAAGAAGAAGCAGCAACAGCAGCCACCCTGCCTTACTTACCTCTTTGCCTTTAAATTCTATCCAGGCTGTAAGTCTGTTGATTGACCCTACCCATTCCCAGGGTGAGGATTCCATTATCCATCCTCTTCAACCCAGCATCACACCCTTAATCTACATTCACACACCCTAATCCAGCCACCTTCAAAGCTTCCCACCTTTGACTGCCTGAGACTTTGGGAAGACATCTTCATACAAGCCACAACAGAAGAATACCCTTCTAGGTAATTAAAATTTTCTTTTTTTTTTTTTTTTGCGGCACTGGGGATTGAACTCATGACCTTGCACTTGCCGGGCAGGCGCTTAGACCGCTGAGCTAGATCCCCAGCCCTGTTTTTGAGACAGGGTCTCACTATGCTATTCAGGCTGGCCTTGAGCTCACTTTGTAGCCCAGGCTGGTCTCGAACTCACAACGATCCGCCTGTCTCAGCTTCCCGAGTGCTGGGATTACAGGCATGAGCCACCACGCCCGGCGGTAATTAAAATTTGATAGAGATAAATAATCTTCCCATTACTTGTATCTAAATTTACTGGTCTAATATTAAATATTGGTAAAGTCACTTTGTTTAAATTCATTCAGGTTTTTCTTTGATCAATTACATAATCAATATTTTTAAATTTTCAAGACTTTTTAAAAAGAAATACTAGAAAGAATTTGAGAATTTGTATAAGATTCACAAAATCAATGTTTGTAGATTGAAAGGAATATTCTACGTTTGCTCTCTTCTCTTACAGAAACTTAGATTTTGAAACAAACATATTGAACTATCTCTTCAATGCTTTATAATAAACCTTTCTGTAGCTCTAATAGTTTAGAAATTACATATTCTTCAACAACTAAAGCATGTGTAGGTTAACCATTGTGACATTGTCTTCATAAATTTTCTTGTTTTTATTCAGTGTTTCTCTGCCTTAATAAATGTGTTTAACCTTTAATTCCACTTGTCTTACTGTTAGATTACCCTCTGTGCTTCTTCGATTGAAAGTTTTATTTTAAAATTTTTTTTTTTTTAAAGCTCAGGACCTTGCACTTGCCAGGCAGGCACTGTGTCGCTGAGCTAAATCCCCGGCCCTTTTTTGATTGTCCTTGCTTAGTATTTGCCTATTCAGTACTTTGCTTACTACCTTATTTAAAATCATACATATTTTTATAACTTTCTTAATAAACATCCTCCTGCTTTCTATTGTCACAATACGGTGTATCAAAAAGAACCACAGAACTCTGGTGTTGTGCAATAATCATCATTTATTTTTAGTGAATTTTGTAGCAGGAGTCAATTGCTCTGACCTATGCCTGGTAGAACTCAGCTGGATTTCTTTGTATCTGTAGACAACTGCCTAGGGGTACAAGTTCCTCAGATTTTACTCTGGTTTTTCTCGCTTACCTGGGAGTTTGCTGTTTTATTTGCTGAAAGGTTGGTCTCTACTGGGACAAGTCAAATCAACTAACTTTGCATCATGTGCCTTCATCCTCTAGCACACTAGCCAAACATGTCACATAAGATGTAGCAGAGGAACAATAGCAATCAAGGGTAAAATGCAGTACTTCTCAAGACCTAGCCTCAGACTCAGATGCTTGGTAAATCTCAATCAAGATTCAACCCGCAAGAAATGACACTGTCCTTCTGTGAATAGAACTACTGTACTGTTATACAACAAAAGATACGAATTCAGCAAGAAGTGAAGAATTTGAGTCATTTTTCAACCTACGACAAATGTAAATTTTCTTTTCAACAGAATTTGGCAATCTGTTTTTTATAGAATTGAGTTTGCTTGGATTTATCCTGACTTTTAATTAGAAAAATTAATTTTATTTCTTTTTCATTGGTGTTTTGTTGCACGAACATAGCGATATTTGTTACTTTCCATTGTAATTTATAAATTTCATGTATTTTTCTATTTTACTAGTTTTACTCTCTTTAAACTGGTATTCATAATCACATACTTGTTTTGAATTTTATATCAAGATAAAGTAACCTTTTTTCCATCAAAACCTGCTCTTGCTCCAGTGCTTACTCATCCCATGTGTCCTACTCATTCTTTCTTACAGTAAATTTTTTAGTTTAACACTTTCACTTCAGACTCTTAAAGTTTCCTTGTATCGTGGCCCTTCAATCTTAAAAAGCATATTAACACTTATTTTGGATGTACTATTTAGTTTTGTAAGTTTTTTTGGTTTATATAATAGCTGATTAGAGAAGAGCAATAGCAAAACATAAAGGAGCCAAAATGAGAGAATATTTCAAATAAAAGTTTTATGGATCATCTCAGTTTTCTTTCCTTTCTTTTTTTTTTTTTCTTTATCTCTACTCTAACATATTCTGTGATTCATTTGTTTATCAGCACACTGGGTCCAGTGTATTTTGTCATTCATTAATACATTCTCTCTCTTATTACATATCTACTTATAATTTACTAATTGAATGGTATATTTCTGGTTTGACATCTACTGTCATGATATGGTGTACCTTCAACTCTAAAAAGATATGAAATGTGTATATTCTAAATTCATTTTTCTCAAATAAATCATTTTTTATTTTAGTTTGAATGTTTGTGGGACTTGGTGCTTTGTTTGGGGGTTTAATAAATTTACTATTAAATTTCTAAAAACATTTTCTCAATATCAATGAAATTTGCTAAGTTCATTCAGTATGTAAATTAAGTTCTTTCCTTAGTTTATGTTGCTTTATTTTCCCTATTGTTTTCCTTGATACACTGACTTTCCAAGATATTATTGTGAATCTCGATTATGACATTTTATCAGTTTTACACTGAAAGTGTTTGGACTGAAAAATTTATTTTTCATTTCATAAAGGCTTTTTTTCTTTTTGTGTGTACTATTTTTGGATTTCCATAAATACTAGGATAATTTTTATTATTTAGGCTTACACTTGCCACCTGTAGCTGATCTATTTTTAGGGGATGTGTTCTATGCTTTTGAGGGGACTTCTCTTTCTCCTTGCTTTATAGACCTATTAAGTGGGTTACTACTACTGTCTATTAGTTCAATAAACCTTATATATAGCTGTTAAGAAACATAGAAGAAAATCTCTATCACTGATGGAGGAGTCAGGCTAACGAACACTGTAACGGGCTAGTGATGTCCTAGTAGGTAGTTATTAATTAATTCCTTAGATGTCACAAAGCAGTTTTTGAGCTTTATTCAGACTAATGGGTGAAAAGGCACAAAACATCTATTCTAACCCCTTTCAGTTTCCTGGGAAGTGAAGAATGAGGACAGGGGCAAATGTTTTAGGATGGTCTATTACCATCCTTTCTTTGGAGGATCATATAGTCTCCATTGGCCAAAGTCTCAACGTAATTTATTCAAGCCAAATTCTTGTTTTTAGATTCTTTCATTCTGGCTCCAGAAACCAGGATATCTCAGAGAAGAGCTCGCAAAGTAGAGATAATCAGCCAGCACGAGCACTGCTTCCTTTGGCGTCACAGTGGCCTTTTTGGTCAAGTTTCTGCTGAACTTATGAGAGGCAGTTAGATTGTAATTCTACTCCTTCTGGGTTCCAAAGTGCTAGAGCATGATACACTAATGCATCTCTCACAGGAAGGTCAAGAGAATTAATCATGCAAGTCAAATTCTCATTCATGCAAAGCAAAATAAGTGGTCAAAATTATTGTTATTATTTTCTTTTGGTCCAAAACATAAGCATATTCATCATATACTAAGAAGTCACAGAGTAAACTCAGAATTGAACTGCATAGTACTTTCTGTACAAAACATGCATATTTAAAAAATAAAATTTATGTAAGGTGAAGCAATACATAGGAAAAGAATATATACTGCATCTCTATATTTATCACAATTATTTTACTTAAAAGCCACAATCATAGCACTTTAAGGAAAATGGCTATTTTGTGATTTTCCTCAAAAGTTGTATGGTGTCACAGGTTATATGTGAGACAATGTAATGTATACTTGGATTAATGTGTAGTTGGATATCCGTTAGTATGTAACACACTCATACATGCACAGGTGCACACGCAAGGGCCGCTAGTAATGCCCAGGCTGCAATGGGTAAAGAGTAACTACATCATTCCTTCAGGACCACTGCAACATTAGCAGTGAAATTCTGGTTTGGGTTTTTAAGTATCGCCTTAAAATTCTATTAATTTTCATTCTTAATATCAAATTTTTAAGGAAGAAAAGAAAAGTCCAGCTAAGTGTAAAAAAAGGTCAAGTGAAGAATTATCTTAAAATGACATTTTTATGGTTATAGCCATGTTCAATAACTTCAAATGAAGAATTATTCCCCATTTGATATTTTTAAGACCAAGACAGTGTAAAAACGTCATTTTAAAATGACGTTTTTACAATCAAAGCAATCTGTAAAAATGTCAGGTGAACAACTCAATGAATTAAATGCTTCTAAGGATATAAAACAGGTTAAAATGTCCAGTGGAGCATTTCATTGACATTTGATGCTTTTTATAAAATATTGATCATAAAAATGCAGTACTCATTATGTACTATCTACATTTTTAAAGTTATCTCATCTGTAGAAATGACCAACAAACAATGTTCTTCTGATTTAAAATTAAAATAGGCAAAATATATAGCCTCTAAATGTATGGAATGTTTCAAAATTTTCTTTGAAATATAAAACTAAATATTTTAAATGGGATATATTCCAATATGCAACTTTTGTTATTTAAATATATTTTATATGCTGTCATATATTTAAAAATGAGTATATAATATTCATGCAATAAAAAGCAAGATATATCATATCTTCCTTAAAGAAAATCAAACCATCACAAATTTCCAGTAGAGCTATAAAAAATGCACTTAACTACCTCATTTTCTTAGACTCGAAGGTATGGTGAGGATACACAAATGGAATAGAACTTTCTGTATGTTTGCCAAATATCATTTCAAGTATCTGTCTGTAACAGAGCTGTTCAGCAAAACTAATGGCAAACATGGAAATTTCTATATCTTCTCTTACCACTATTTTAATCTGTGGCCTCATCTGACCAAAAAGCACTTGAAATATGACTGTATGACATAGGAAATGAATTTTTTTAATTGAATTGAATACAATTTAATTCTAATTTAGATTTAGATACTCATATGTGCAAATTTATAAGAATTAATAGTCTGCTAGTTTACATAAATTTGAGGTGTTGTCCTATTTAAAAATCTCTGATTTTGAAGTCTTTAAGGAGATGCTATGCCAAGGGACAAAATAGTAAATATTGCTTTGCTAGAAATGTGAAGCTTAATCAAAAAGTTGAGTTATTAAAATAAAATGAATATTTAAACACAGGCATTAGGATGAACTCCAGAAAAAACAGTGAATTCCAAATACAGTCCAATTGTATATTCATCCATTGTTCATAGATAAAAGTCTATGGATTTATTTGCAGTATCAAGAAAAAAAGGGAACTTTAAAATCATAGAGAGCCCTAGCTAGATATTTCATGAGCAAATATCCTCATGTATGTTCACGTGTAAACATACAAAGTAAATATGTACTTAACAAAATCTGCCATTTAAGACTTCCCTATTAGTAACAATTTGTTACTTAAAGTGGTTCTTTATTTGCTCATTATCTATGACATATTTTCATTAAATGTCTTGAGATAACTAGCAGTTCTCTTATGTAAAATATTTTAGATTTTCTAGAATATTTTTCATGCTTTTTTTTGAAGACTTACAATAATATAAATAGCAGGTTTTAAAACTATGCAATCCATCTCTTTCCTCTGTCTCTCTGTCTCTCTGTCTCTCTGTCTCTGTCTCTCTCTCTCTCTCTCTCTCTCTCTCGACCCAGGGAAATTAAGACATAGATATCAAAAAGAAAAGATTCACCATGGTACTGATGATAATAGTAATGCTTGACATTTAAGGGACTTTTCCAATCTGTAATCATATCTAATGCCCCTGCTGTTCCTTGAGATTGAGCTTCTTTGATTACTACTCCTATTTAATAGGCAGACATAAGCTAGTCCGTGCCACTGCTAGTTGAGCCTAGAATTCAGGTCTCATAACACCCTGCCTGGTGGGTCTATCAAGAACTGGATGAAGATCGAGAGGAGAAATGCAGTGCTAGAAAATAAAAAAGAGCAGTTTGGGCAGAATGATTGCAAATGAGTTGCAAAGAATTTCTATAAATCAAATATGACTGAAAGAACAATGCTTTGATAAGTGGAAGAGATGAGAAAAGTGTCAGTGATAATGGGAAATTTAACACATGGGAATACTTGCAAGTAAAGGAGAATTCTGCCTATGTCATCCTCAAATTGTGGGTATGCCCAGTCATCATGTTTTTTTATATTCTATGAATACTTGGTGACCCTTACTTTGTCCACTTTACAGGCTGGACAGCCTCACAGAACACTGTTAGAATTATCTTTTGCCCGATGTTGACTTGTTTTGCTTTCTCTTCTACACTATCTGTTCTCTTATATCATTCTTCCATTAATTTTTTCTGACATAAGAGCCCAACTATCTTTGTGTTTTTGTCTTTTGAAGTCATATCGGCCTCCAAGCAGTCTGCCTCAAGCACTTTACGTTCAATATTTCATTATTGCCAACCTTCATGCATAAAACTTTACTGCTCACATTATACAGATGAGTAAACTAAGGTGAGGAACATAGACGATCTTATCCAGAGATGTCTAGTGAGCTGTGAAAGCAGAATGCAAACATAGCTATGTCTAATTCTAAGTCTCTGCCCATAAGAATTATGTTCTAAGTGACATGATGTTAAACTTTTGCTTGTGATTCTTCCATGTTCCCCTTAGGTATATAAAACTCAAGTGAGGTGCATCAAATTTAAAATAAATTAAGCATAAATAGCTAACAATAATTTCTGCCAGTGAATTGAATATTAGAATAAAGTCAGGGCTTATTAAGTATGTTGATTCAAAGGCATTGCATCTATCACAGAACTTTTACTGAAATAAAACCAACACAGATACTCATGGCCCACACAGAACACACTGCCCATTCCTTCTGCCATTTTTGTAGGTTTCCATGACAACATGAACCTTCTTGTGTATCGCCTACCACACTCCCCAACACAGAAGGGACCATTCTATGAGAGAAGATCACAGACAAATCTCCTTTAAGTTTACTTTTCATGGGAAAAATAGTATCTTTCAGTCTTGTTAAAAGATTTTTTTTAAAAATCTCTGCAATGGAAAAATCCATAATTTAGTGATCATTTGAGTTGAAGTGGACAAAGTCTGCAGAATGCAAGCAACGTTTGACAAGATTACTTATGGATTTATAATTTGTAGAACAAATTTATTTGTCATTTATGTATCTGTTTTTATTTTTTTGAGATAGGATGTTACTAAGTTGACTAAACTGTAGGTCTATCCTTGAATATGTGACCCTCTTGCTTCAGCCTTCAGAGTAGCTAGGATTATAGGCCTATGCCACCATGCCAGGTTTGTGAAATTTATGAAGGATCTCAAGACTTTTATGTAAAAATCTGTAATGTTAATCAATGTCACATTTATTTCACTGAGTTAATCAGCAGAAGCTTAGAATAATTTTAGTCTTCAATGATTATAAGAATTATTAAACAAAATAGCTAATATATATGTACTACTGAACCAAGCATAACTTACATATATTAAGAAAGTAGTGTGTTGATTGTAGTGCAAAGTTAACTATAAGATATCATATATAACCCTTATATTCTTACTAGTTCTTATTGTTTATCTTATTTAACAAGTGAGACAATTGAGATGTAGCAACTTTAGAATTTTTCTAGGTCAAAAGATTATCAGTGATAAAGAATTGAAGACTAGATCTATTTTGCTCCAAGCAGTATTTTTAATGACTAGAAATTTAGATTTTAAAATCATGAGCTAGAATATTAATCTTATCTGTCTTCATGATACACAGTAGTATTGATTTTTTACAATGATACATGAAATCACATGAACTGACAGGTCAATGAGAACCATTCTTTCGCTTTCACTATTTGCTAAATGAAAATCAGTCTCAAGCATATCCTTTAAGGTAGAGTAGTACTCCACTGTAAAAAGTAGTCACATCTTCCGTATCCATTCATTGGTTGATGGACATTTGGATTGTTTCCAAGATTTAGTTATTACAAACTGTGCTGTTATAAACATGGGTGTGAATATAGCACTGTGGTACGATGCTTTTAATTCTTTCAGGAAGATACCAAGAAGAGGAATAGCTGGGTCGAACTGAACCTCTAGTCAAGCCCAAAGCTTGTGCAAAAGAGGAAATTACAAGATTAGACCAGAAAATAATGCAATGGAGACTAAGAAAAAAATACAAAGAATCAATGAATTATAGAGTTGGTGCTTTGAAAGATTAAATAAAAACAGCAAACTCTTACCTAATCTTAAAAAAAGAAAAAGAAGGAAAAACTCAAATCCAAGCAATTAGAAATGAAAAGGGTGAAATCACATCAGACTCTGCAGAAATCCAAAGATCGCCTATACCTACTTTGGGAATTTGTATTCTAATAAAATGGAAAGTGTAAAAGAAATGAACAGATCCCTAGATACAAATGAATTTCCAAGGCTGAATCAAGAAGACGTAAATCTTCTAAATAAAACCAGTATCAGTCAGTGAAATTGAAGATGTAGTTAAACCCTGTCAGCAAGGAAAATTCCAAGCCCTGACGAATTTACTGCTGAATTCTACAAGAAATTTGGAGAAGAATTAATACCACTATTTCTCAAACTCTTTAATGAAATTGAAAGGGAAGTAATACTCCAAAATTTATTCTTAGAAGCAAACATTACCCTGACATCAAAACCAGAGAAGGACCCAACCAAGGAAAAGACCTACAGGCTAATCTCCCTAATAAACATAGATGCAAAAATCCACAAGATACTGGCAAACAAAATACAGCAAATCATCAAGAATATTATGCATCATAACTAAGCAGGATTTATATCAGGGATACAGGGATGGTTCAATATATGCAAATCAATAAATGTAATACACCCTATTAACAGAACCAAAGGCAAAAACCATATGATCATCTCAACAGATGCAGAGAGTTCAACAAAGTCCCAACAGCAATTCATGATAAAAATCCCACAGAAAATTGAAACAGATGGTCTTTATCTCAATCTGATAAAAGCCATTTATGACAAACCAGTAGCAAACATCTTATTTAATATAGGTCTGGAAACATTGGCCAGAGCAATTAAACAAGAGAAAGAAATAAAAGGAATAAGGATAGGAAAAGAAGAAGTGAAATTAACATTATGTGCAATCACATGATACTCTACTAAGAAGACCTCAAAAACTCCACAAAAAACTTGTAGATTTAATAACCAAATTCAGTAGCACATCTGGATACAAAGTCAACACTCAAAAATCGATAGCCTTCCTGAAAGATAGCCTTTTTAATAAATGGTGCTGGAAAAACTGGCTTGCCATATGCCAAAAACCAAAATTAGACCCAAGCCTATCACCATACACTAAACTAAAGTCAAAATGGTTCAAAGATCTAAACATTAAAACAGAAACACTAAATCTGCTGGAAAACAAAATAGGTAGAACTCTTGAAAACATAGGAGTAGGTGGAGAATTCATGAACAAAAGTCAAACTGCACGGGAAACCCTTCCCAGAATCAACAACTGGGATCTTGTCTTGTTAAAAAGTTTTTGCATGTCAAAAGAAATCTCCAACAGAGTGAAAAGAAAACCCACAGATTGGGAAAAAATTTTAGTCAACTGCCCTTCAGACAAAGGTCTTCTATCTAGAACATATAAAGAATTAAAAAATATCAGGCCCTCAAAATTCAAAGACCCAATCCAGAAATGGGCATCTGAGATGAAAACACACTTCTCAGCTGAGCAAATACAAATGGCAAATAAATACATGAAAAAATGTTCAGGATCATTGGTCATTAGAGAAATGCAAATTAAAACAACTCTGAGATTTCATCTCACTCC
>RJWT010034815.1:0-13592 GCA_004365215.1 Cuniculus paca
GATGTTGAACATTTCTTCATCTATTTATTTGCATTTGTATTTCTTCATCTGAGAAGTACATGTTCATCTCAGATGCCCATTTTTGGATTGGGTCTTTGAATTTGGGGGGTCTGATGTTTCTCAATTCCTTAAATGTTCTAGATATAAGTCCTTTGTCTGAGGGACAGCTGGATAAAATTGTTTCCCACTGTGTGGGTCTTCCTTTCACTCTGTTGGTGATTTTTTTTGAAGTGAAAAAACTTTTTAATAAGATGAGATACCAGTTGTTGATTCTTTGAAGTACTTCTCGTGCAGTTTGCGTTTTGTTCATGAACTCTTTGCCTATCCCTATGCTTTTAAGATTTCTACCTACCTTGTCTTCCAGTATATTTAGTGTTTCTACTTTAATATTTAGATCTTTGATCCATTTTGACTTTAGTGGACAGTGATAGACATAAGTCTAGTTTTAGTCTTCGGTATATGAAAGCCAGTTTTTTGAGCACCATTTATTAAAGAGGCAATTTTTTTCCTGTGACCCCTTTCACTTTGGACCTTTTGTCAAAGATAAGATGGCTGACTGTGTTTGTAGTTGTGTTTGCATCTTCTAATCTGTTGTTTGTCCTCAGGTCTTTTTTTTTTTTTAGTACCATGGTGATTTTATCCAAGTTTTAAAATATGACTATTAACTACTTGTTTCTTTAATTTAAAAAAAATGTATCTATGCTAATGTAATTGTGTCTCCATTGCTTCATTCAATAATCATTCATTTAGGGATTAATATGACAGGGATTTCATAATGGAATGTGAAGTATGAAATAAAACATCTAGTCTACCTTGAAGGACATTTCCATGTCTCAGTTCCAGTGAATTTTTAATATTTTTAGACAGCATGAAAATTAAAGGTAGGGAAATTGCTCAAAAGGAAAGAACAACTGGGATAGGGCAAAGGAGAAAAGAAAGAAGGGAAAAGATTATATATGTGTGTGTGTATATATATATATATATATATATATGTATATATACAAGATAGATAACTATACTACTAATCTGTTAGTTCATCAAAAAGAACAGTTTGTGTTTTCATTGTTTGATTGCTTGATCATTTTTTCATGCCTAAATGTAATCTGAACAACTACATTTAAGATAATCGCTATGCAATATATTAACTTGTATTAATTTCCTATTATTTTGTTTTGAAATTCTGTATCAATTTTATCCTTTTTATGTTTTTAAAATAAAAAAATCACTTTTATATAAGTAGCTTAAAGCTATCCTATATCATATCTGTTACAAAAGATTTTCCAATATTTTATTTTCATTAATGACACTTGTGGCATATAGTTTGTACTTTTCAGACTTTTTATCTAAGCAAACTGATGAATATTTTTGTTTGTTTTTTGCCTCAGCTTTCATTTAGTGACAATATGAACATTTATTTCTATTTCCCATCATCTGTTTACAAGTTGACATTTAATACTTTCTGATATCTAGAACTAATTTTAGTACGTGACATAAGTATCAAACTCTTTTTAACTTGTTAGTTATTTTGAATACTGTGATTTAAATTTTTTATCATCTACTAAATTATTTTCCATTTATTCATTAAACTGTATTTACATTCCCCTGCCATTTTCAGACATAAAAATCATTAACGTATGCTTTACTTTTTCAAAGTTAAGGTTATATATATTACACTCATTTAAACTTTCTTGGTTAGTTTTAGTATTTTGTTTCCAGATTAGTTAGGAAGAATCAAACATAATTTCCTTTAGATTTTTATTAGTGCATTTAAGAATAGTCATCATTATTACAACATTCAATCTTTTATGTCATGAAGAGTTCTATGAATATTTACAGAAGTCAATTTTTCATTAAATTTTAAAAATAAAATTTATAAAGATGGGTTTAAATGCTGATCTCTTGGTTTCCTGGGTTTTAATTCATCTTTTGCATTTGAGATCTGGATAGTCTTCAGTTGATGAGTTTTCTTTTATCACATCTGCAGTTAATTCTTTTATTCTCCTCTTTAGCAATATCTGGTATCTACCTTTGTATTTCAGTTATCTTCCTCCATAACTATTACCTAATCTTTTCTATGATTTATATCTCCTTATACATCACGTTGTTATAAAATGTATTTTCTTTTTTTTTTTTTTTTGGTGCCAGGGATTGCAACTCATGACCTTGAGCTTCGAGACAGATGCTTACACCACCAAGCTATATCTCCAGCCCCAGAAAATGTATTTTCTACATTATTTATTTAATCTACTTTTTTACTGTTTATAATATTGATGCCAAATGTGATGTTGATTTCAATTACTGAACTCATTCAAGTCTCTTTTAACTACAATTTGTTGTCTCATTATCTTACTCTTTACTTATTCTTTCCTGGATTTTTGTTTTCCTAAATACTATTTAAGACACTGAGCAATAATTGGGTAACTACCTGCTATCTTCTATAATAAATTCTTGAAAAGGCAATTCTTATTTCTAAAACAGATTTTTAAGTTTTTCTTTTTATTTTTCTGATGCCATTATGCACAATTTTATTGTTGTGCTGTGTTTTTCCTGTTCACTTGAGATTGAATGATAAGGAGAGTATTTGTTCATGTACATAAAGAATAGATTATTCTTCATTCCTATTTCTTTCCAATGTTTGAAACTAAACTTTTCTTGAATGTCTTGAGCTTGCACAGGGTCATATGTACAAATGTTCTAAATAAACTTCTGCCATGTATACTACATGCAGCTTTTGGATTAAGGAAGAAATACTAGTTCTTTTTCCATTTATGACATCATTAGAGAGAATATTGGTAGACAACAGGAATCCTTTAAATTCTGGAACCAGAAAGTACAAAACTACAATCTTTAGACTTCTTTGCTCACACCCAATGTCTTTACATTCAGAAAGGAAAGGGAAAATGTAGGCACTGACAGTGAGCCTTCTAGAGTTTTCAAAAATACAAATGACCTGCTGCAACATGCATGTCATAGGTTCACCATTCCTGGACTAGGGTAAGATGATGGTGCTCTAACCCTCACTATGTTTAGGCATTGTTAACATGATTTCTACTCTTAGAAGCAGTTGAGTCTTCATACCTCAAAAATAATAAACACAGAGGTCAGTTGAAGACTGAAAATGCTTACAACTTGTAGCGTATATCCTTTAAAGGATTACTTTTCAAATACCATTATGTACTTTGGTAGGCAATGATAATGGTAAATGTTCCTACCAAAAACGTCCATTTATTTTGACATCTGGGCATGTATTGTTACCAAATGTGAAGGGCAATGAATGGATGTTTGTCTGATAATGCAATTTATTTACTTTCAAATGATTAAACATTATCTTTCCAAAAGTTATAAAATGACTTACAATTCAAAAATTTCCCCAATTTCTTTCTGTAGATACAGACTTTATCTAAATATGTATTCTTATTATTTATTATTTTTACTACTACAAATTCTTAATATGTTTGATATTTATATGAAGGTAATTGAAAAAGCAAATATATAAATACAAAGATGAGAAATAAAAAGGAAGCAACACAGTCAACTAAAGAAAAGTGATTTCAACTAATCCACAATTTCTATTGGTGCTTAGCTGATACTTTACTACCAGAACAACTCACATAGTCAAACTGACAAATGACAAACTTGTAAAATAGGCTGTTCACACTTTGATAGGGTTATTCTCAATGGAAATATGAATTCCCCTGTGGCAAATATATACATTAGTACCATGACTACAAGGAAAACTGGTCATGAGGACATTAAACAAAGAATGATTCAGTAAATAGGCTGAACATGTCAGAGGCACCTAGCTTAAAAGACAATGGTACTCAGACCATCATGATATCATATTTTGATAAGAATGAAGACATTTATGTTATAACTGACAAACCAAGACAGAAAACTGTAAAACTGAAGTATAAAGAGCCACTTTCTCTTCATGTTGCTGTAGTATATATCTCAGAGTTTTCCTGTCTGTGTACATTTTCTTGGGGCTGATTCTGTTCAGTGATCTATAGAATCTTAGCTATGGCATATAAAAACAGACACTTGTTTTCACAACTGAAAGGTAATGAAGTTAGGAGAAGGAAATGACCATGAGATCATCAGAAGTCACCAGGATTTCCATCTTTTGTGAGCATTGTTTCATCACAGAGTTTTTAACTATTGGACTTCAGCTAAAGGACTGTATAAAAGAACTTTCAAACACTCTGTGAATTTATATTATATGAAATAAATTATTTATAAATATCTAAGGTACAAATTTATCTCACTTTTTCACTTTTGTTGTGTCTTATGAAATAATCACATTTTGTTTTTGTTTGGGTAATATGCTTCTAAAATAAATTTCATGCAAGTCAAAAAATGCATTTATACCTTTATAACATTCTAATAATCTCTGCACAAGATATTCTAAAATGAATAATAAACATATTTGAATACATTCATTTGTAAACCATTTTTAATAAAGTAATATTTTCAAGTTTAAGATAACATGTTGAAAAAATTTTTCACTTTCTTACCTTTGTGGATATGTAATAGATTTTAACATGAGACGCTGGATTCTGTGTTTGTTTGTGGGACACTGGAAATTTGAAGTCTGGAAATATCTCAAAACAATGCTTGAAATATTCACAACATCATTTAAAAATTGAGCAAGAATCTTGACTTCTTGAAGTTTATAAAATGGTTTGCTCTTCCTAAAGAGAAAATTTGATATATTCAGCATATTAATAATTTTAAACTTACTTTAATCCTAAAATCAATATGATGCTAATGAGGCAAGATAAATAGAACAATCCCAAAGGGAAACTTCAATCAAATTTAAATTATTCATTAATTTACTTAATTTAAATTTAATAATTATTTTATAACAGGAAAAAATAATATTATTATAGGTTGCATTCCCATATAGATATATTTGGGAAAGCTCATACGGCTGCCACACAGAGCCCCACTATGCATAGAGTTTGGAAATTCCCTCACAACCCTCTACAAGCTTACACCCCAGTTCTGTTCTGGAATTTGGATCTGTAGCCATTGTCACTTGCCCTAATGGGCAGATTTTGAAAAAAAAATCCACTGATTTAAAACAGAAATTTTTAATTGACACAATCTTTCTTATTATTCTTCCTATTATTTTTTCTTTCCTTCATCGAGGTTTTTTTCTCCCTTTTCTTCCTTTTTTAACTTCTTTTTTTCTCATCTTCTCTTTCCCCTTGCACCTTTTTTCTCTTCCTTCTTATCTTTATTTACTGTATTTTGCTTTGTTTACCTTTTTTCTTCTTTTTCTTCTTCTTTCTTTCCTGCAATTGTTCTCTATCATAATTAATTTCCTTTTAGTTCTCATTAGGACCTCATCTCACTAAGAAAAA
Source organism: Cuniculus paca (assembly GCA_004365215.1). Lineage (NCBI taxonomy): Eukaryota > Metazoa > Chordata > Mammalia > Rodentia > Cuniculidae > Cuniculus > Cuniculus paca. The sequence goes on from RJWT010034815.1 coordinate 5,367, forward strand.
ACTAGCAGAGCTCAGCAAAACAATACAAAACATGAATGACCAGCACAGAAACAAATTAAAGTCCATAAAAGCATTTCAATTCGAAATTCAAGAGGTTAAAACTTCAAAAGTATAGGCAGTAGAAGTAACCAGTGTGAGAACAGAATATCAAAACTAGAAGTAAAGGCTGATATCAGTGACCAAATTAATGAGAGACACCTCAAAAATTGCAAGAGGATATGAAAAATGGATCCAACACCTCCTAGATAAGGCAAAATAGACTAATCTAACATTAGTTGGAATTAGTATAAAATCAAGACAGGAAAAATGGCATAAAAATTTTTTTACTGAAACAATAGCTGAAAATTTTCCAAATAAGCGGATAGTATTTAGCATACCTATAGTGAGGCATATAGAACGCCAATAGACATGACGAGAAAAAAAACCTCTCTATGACATATAGTAATAATTACAAAAGTTCAGCACAAGAATAAAGTTTTAGTGGTGGCACATGCCTGTAAACTTAGCACTCGGAAGACTGGGGCAAGAGGATCATTGCAAGTTTGAGACCAGCCTGGGCTACAAAGTGAGCTCAAGGTCAGCCTGAAATGCATAGTGTGACCCTGTCTCAAAAAAAAAGAAAAAAAATCTTCAAAGCAGATAGAGAAAATAACAAATCACTTATAAAGGTAAACCCATTAGAATTACAGAAGACTTCTCAACACAAATCTTGAAGGCCAAGAGAGCTTAAGGTGAAGTGTTTCAAACCTTAGAAGTAAACAGTCTCCCATCTAGGCCAATATTTTCTACAAAGCTATGTTTTAAAATATATAAGATATTTTCATGATAAAGAGCACCTTAAAGAATTCATGACCACCAAACCAGCACCCCAAAATAATTCTGAAGAATTTCCTAGAAAGACACATGAATCTAATAATGACAAAAGGTCTAATAAAATGAGTACACCAGGTAGCATCAGCAGTTTAGTAGAAGGGAAAGGTAGCAAATAAATGAGAGGAAAACAAGGCAATGACAGGAATAACTTCATATCTACCAGTAATAATTCTCAATGTAAAAGGTCTCAATACCCCATTCAAAAAACACACTGGCAGAATGGATTAAGAAACAAAAATCTGATGGTTTATGGTATACAATAAGCACATTTAGCACAAAAAGAAATGTACAGACTGAAAATCAAATGAAGAAAACAATATTGAATGCAACAGGAATCTGAAAAAAAAAAGTGTAAATATCTTACATTCAGGAAACTGGATGAGAAGCCAAAACTGTTCAAAAGAGGCCAAGAGAATCACTACATATCAGTTAAGGGCACAGTCCAAAAAGAAAAGACAACAATTATTACCATACATGCACAGAACAACAGCACATTAAGGAGCAAAAGCAAGACCTAGCAGAGTGGATATTAAATCCTGTAGCTTTATGTTCAGCACCCTAAGAAAACTGTGCCAAGATAAGAACTCCAAATGGTTTGAGTGGGTCTTTATGACACTGCTAGTGGTTGTAAGCCCTCATAACCTCTCTGTTGAGCTGGCTCTTCCCATTCCTTGTAGCTTTCCTTCAATGTTCTTTGTTCCTTGCTTTTACAGCTGTCAGAGGTAGAGGTCTCCAGTGCACCTTAGACTTCACACTCACAGGTTCAGGATCTGCCCTCTAAGAAGCACATTGCCTAGCCTCCTAGGTCTTCTTCTGAAATATGGGTAGAAGCTTTCCTGACTCCCATAACTCTTTCATTCTGTACATACTCAAATCCATCACCACATAGATAACACCAAGGGCTTCCATAAACTTAAGCAGCAGCCAAGACCTTTTGCATGCTGCTGGTGGTTACAGAGGCCTCCTAGCACCTGGATAGCTGAGCACCTGTATTTCAAAGCATAAAAACCTCTGAGATCTATCTTGCTCTTCTTTTTCACTTTCACTGACTTGGTTCAGGCCCCTGTTTTCTCTATATGAATGTGAAAATAGCAATTCTTCATATGAATACAAAAGCAGGATTCCTCAGAATTCTCTGAGGATTCTTGTCTCCAATATGGTTCTTTTATACTCATTACTCATCCAACTGGGTACTATTTTAATGTATTACTCATCCATTTGGGTACTATTTTATGCAATATCGATGTGTCTTGTTTAATATCCTATATTACATATTAATTTATTTCACCTCATAATGTCTAAGTCATTTATAGTGACTTAGGAAAAATTACAACAAAACGGAATTAAGTACAAAACTCAGGACAAAGAACAAATTTTCAGAAAGATTCTAGTATTTCTAAATAAAACACATTGTATGTGCACAGGATCATGTACAAGAAGAAGAGCAGGGAGAGATGGAAGAAGAGGAGAAAGAGGAGGAGAAAGACAAAAAGGAGGAAGAAGAATGATTATAAATCAAATGGTGACTGAGTATTCATGTTTGGTATATTTACAAGTGATATTTATTTTCTACTCTATAATAATATACATTTCCTACAGTAAGAAAATGTTTCAGTTTTGAAGAGGAAAACAAAAGAGCACTTAATTTTATCTGATTTACCTCGTATCCAAAAGACAGTTTAAATCTCAAATAATTACTGATAGAAAACAAAGCATTAATAGACAGGCTTAGACTGACATATGTACATGTTTCCATTCTTTAGATTCCTTCATGAAAAATGCAATAATTCAAATATGAATAAAATGTATCAACAGTTCATGGTGCTCTATACGTTTATCAAGTAAGTCAAAATTCAATTTCTTTGCCTCCTGGAGAAATCTGAAGCAATTTTAGTATTGTAATCTGTGTGCTATTCGTAGGAGCTTTCCTATCTCTGTGTGTGCATGCATCACCTTTCTGTTGCTGCAACAAAACATCTGCAATGCACAACTGAAGGACGAAGGGCTTATTTTGGTTCAAGTTTTCCGAGATTTTAGGGGGCAAAATCATCATGACAGAAAGGCATGGCAGAGGAAAGCTGCTTACCCTATGGCAGCCAGGAAGCAGAGTGGGAGAGAAAGAGCCATAAAGAAAGGTTCCAGAGACTGTTTACATCCTGTTTCATTTCCCTATGACTTGCTACCTTTAAGAAGACCCTACTTCCTATATTTCCATGACCTCTCCATAACATCATCAACTTATTATCTGATCAATGGGTTAATCCACTGATTAAGTTAGAGTTGTCATGATCTACCTGCCTCACATAAACTCTACCTCTAAACACATGAGACTTTTGGGGGAAAATTTTAGATCTAAACTGTAATACCATGCATTTTAAAGTAACTTCTCTTTGTTTCTTTACTGTATTTCTTTACTGTCAAATGTTTCCTTGTCATTCCTTCGTGCCTTGCACAAGTGATATTCTATCATAAAATTTACTACACAGAGGTACAATTATACATTAATGTCTTCCAATACACTGAACCTCCTTGCAAAAATAATAGTCTCTTTTAGTCTGAGTCCTGGTATTTTGTAAAATGTCTCCATAAGCTTAGTGATAATAATGTGTTAGATAGGTGAATTAATTCAAAAGATAAAGTATTTTTTTAGTTAGGGGTTGCAAGGAGAACAATTACATAAAGGACACAGAATTTATAATATTATTTTATGATGGTCACCCAGAGTTAAATACAAGAAAGTGCAGGAAATTTGTTCACAACACTAAACACCTACAAAATTCAACTGAGGGCCTGGATTCCAGAGCAATGTCCTGCATGAGTCCAGCTGAAGACACAGAGCCAATCACAATGCCTCCCCAAGCCCGACTGGAGGCCTAGAGCCCACGACAATGACTCATGCAAGTCTGTTTCAAGGATCTGCGCTGGGAAGGCCCAGAGGTCAGTGCTGGAAGCTAGAAAGTCTGTGCCAGCAAGGTGAAAGATCTGCACCAGTAGGTTGCAGTGGAGCTAAGAAGCAACGCTCAAAATAAGGACCAGGGCTCCTCCAAAAAGTACCACAGCCATCCTCAGCGACAATGAGGTCTCAAGCTCCTCAGACGATGAGAACAGTTGAGTACATGTCAGGAAGCCAGCATGACAAACTTCTCCTAGAGATTAAACAGCAACCATCTTCCCCTCCGGAGCCAGGAATCAATGCTCAAAGAAAGGACCAGCACTCCCCCAAAGTGAACCTCAGCCACTCTCAGCAAAAAGGTCCCGAGCTTCTCCGATGATAATGTCCGAGTTCATATCAGGGAAGCCAACATGACAAGCACCTCCAGGAGAAGCAATGGCTCCAAACAGCAGCACCTAGGAGAACCCAAACGCCACCACTCTTCCTCTCCATGTCTCTTTTTATGCTGGTAACTTTCCTCAGGTGGGCCATCTACCCTCAGCACCGTGCTGATATAATTCAGCTGGTGTGAAGTTGACCATCAGTTTTTAATCCATACTAAGCATATTCTAGTAAGATTAAATGTCAGATCACATTTTACGTATAAATATACATACACAATATCTAATCATAAATAATTACATATAATTTTAAAGACTGTTAAATCAGTATTCAAAATTAGATGAAAAGGGGTTAAAAGTTTCTCTTAATAAAAGAGAGAACTTAATGGAAGTGAAAATTTGGATTGGAATTTTGGTTTATCTTTCTTTTCTTCTTTGGAACAGAAGGGGGGTTAAAAACACGACAAAGGTCATGAACAACTGATATTCCTGTATGTCTTGGTTACTTTTCTCTCACTGCTGGGACAAAATACCTGACATCCAAAATGAAGTTCACAGTTGGTGGAGGTTTCAGTCCATAATCAACTGGCTCCAAAGCACGGTGACATGGCACCGAGGCAACACTTCAAGGCAGCAGAAGAGGGGAGAACAAGCCTCTTCTCCCTTACATTGTACATAGGCCACTCCCCCTCCAGGGCAGGTGTAGCACTCACAAAATTTCCTTGCCTTCCTCTTGCACAAGATGAGGATGTTTACAAAGTAAGAACCCTGCCTCCCTGCTGAGTCTGTTAAACTTCCAGACTTCTCAAGTTGACACAATATATCAACCATAACACTGCATCTCCACTTTCATTCCACCAATAAATTAACTGTTATGTTTTTATTAAGTTGAAGAAAACTAACTTCATGGAATCTAATATTAAAGTGTTTACCTCAAAATTTATAAAAAAATTTTTGCTTGAGTTTTAACTCATAGTATTATTTCTAAGAAAGATCGTAGCATCCTATTATAGAAGTTCTTTATTTTACTTCAATACAGAGGTTCATAATACTTATGCTAACATGAACATCTTGTCTTATCACTTTTGGTGTGGAATCCAAAGTTTGCAAGATTTATCTACTAAACAAATTGCAACTCTTCTGAGCTACAGCTGATTTTTTATAGTTAATGTCTCAGATTTAACTAAATGTTAACGCTATAACATCAAAGACATATCTGCCATTGATTGTACAAATAAATAAGTGGTAGGATTTTCTCCTGCTACATAGTGAATAAGTGTGTGTGTCACTGTGTACTTAGATCCAACATTCTTCATATATTAGATGTAATAAGTTTTCCAGACCAGGTACTATACAACCTAATCTGCAGTAGTAGTTAATGTTGCAAACACTGAATGCGGCTTCTGATATTCCAATGCCACTGATGATCAGTAAAAATTTAAACCAATTTTAAAAGTCAAATCACAACAGAATATAGTTCATGTTTTATTTAATCACCATAGCACATAGGAGTCTTTTATAAACAATTCCATTTCTTAGTGGCTGTCTCAAAGTCTCGCATAGTATACTGGAAATCATAATTTTAACAGTAACATGTACATTTCCATCATTCTTTTATTAAAGAGAAAATTAATTTCCTACTCTAACAATTTCTTAAACACACAAATAAAAATTCAAGAAAGTCAAACTGAAAACATGCTTCGAGATGGTTAGATAATCTTAAAACATATATATATATGTGTGTGTGTGTGTGTATATAATTACACGTACATAAAAAAATAAATAGAGCACAGAAATTCCTCCCCTCATTGTTTGGGAGGTCTGTGGCTGGGAGCGGTTCTCTGAAATATGAAAAGTGTGTTACTCTTAATTAATGTCATCAGATTTTTATTTACATCTGTGAACATGAAGTTAACTGAAAACTGGAGAAATTAAGGCAAAATGATTAGGAAGAACACTAGAATTAAGAATCAAATGATAAGGAATAAAAGGATTCTTTTTCTATACTTGTAAGTTTTATAGTCACCAGATATATAATATAAATGAGTTGTTTGGCCTATATTTAGTATTTCCCTATCTAGAATAAAAGTACCAGAAAATGACACATGAGATCTTTGTAATATTTCATATCTTAATAATTTCTAAATAGGAATTTTACTCTATTTTGAACAGTTTTTAAAATGTGCACTCAAGAAAGCAAACAGTTTATGGAAAGAAGAAAGTACTTAATTGTACTTACTTATAGAGTCGTGAATTTTCAGCCATTCCGAGCTGGTTTAATAATTTAAGTGAAATATAGCCATCATTCATACTTTCATCCAGAGCAATTATACTGAGAACAAAATAATAGGCTACAACATAAGAAAACATATAATGCCACTCACATTGTTTTTTTAAGCTTTGTTTTGGTAGATACACAAACACACGTATGTATGTAATGGAGACTTATTTTGTATATGTAAATAATAGTATTCAGAAGCACTTATTTAATTAATGAATAATATGGTTTTATTTGTTTATCAATTTTCAATTAGTCTTAAAATGAATAAAAATCCTGCCAGTCAGTGATAGATATCAATATAATTTGATCAACTAGCTACTGAATTCTAACTAGTCTGAAAACCAAAAAATTTGAGAATGTAGGCCAATGAAACAACATTTATTTGTCAGTAACATAGTCAAGGTAAATATGAAAAGATTTCTTAGTAAATTGATTAATAATCCCAGCTAAATATGCTTGAAACCATATTTCAGTGGCTGCTGAGAAAATAGTGGCTACTTAACACTAAAAGTAAATGCCTAGTAGCTCTGATTCAAAATGCTTTGATGAGAATTTAGTATTATATATCTATCTTAGACCTTAAAATCACCTTTATACTCAGTATTATCAGGGCTATACAGGAAGCCCTGACTCTGCTGGTACAGAAAGTGTGAATATTAGCTGTTAAAGGTTGCCCCTAACTAGTCAGGAGTGATCTCATGCCTTATGCTTGAGTCTTAGTGCTAATTCAAATAAGGTAATAAGGTAATGGAATTATGATTGATCTTTGTAAATTTCTAATACAAGAAATATAAAGGAACACCTTTAATTTCAAAGGGACTGGCCAGTTTTAGACAGAATACTTTAGTCAACCTTATGAATAAAATGGGCACTCAGACTTTTTCAAGTGATTTCTGGTAGTATGACACTTGGAGATACTACAAAATGAGTCACTGCTGTGTCTTTTGGGGAAAAAATGAGAAAGAAAATTTCAGCAAGGAAATAGAAGTTATGAAAGGAAGCAAAACAAATTTGCAGAATGAAAACAACAAAGCAAAACTCACTAGATTTGCTCAGTATTAGAGCTTATGAAGAAAGAAATTAGTGAATCTGAAGAAAAATTAACCTGCTATTCAATATGAACAACAAAGAGAAAATAGATGGAGAAAAATACCTCAACAAAACATGAACAACCCATGCCACTAAAAGATGCACTATTTGTGCCATTAGACAGTAAAAAGAAAAAATATTATTCAAACAAATGATGGTTGAAGACTTTAAATTTCATGAAATAAACACAGTTTTAAAAAGCTAAGTAACCTCAAATAGTGTAAACTTGAAAAAATCCTCGTCAAGACATATCAAAACTATACTGATAACCAGAAAAACAAAGGGAAATATTGAAAGCGGCTAAAAAAAAATGATACATTACATACAAAAGAACACCAAATTGAGTCACAGTGGATTTCTCATCTAAATCTCAGGGGTCAAGAGATACATATTTTTCAAGTACAAAAGAAAAATCTGTGAAAATCAAATTCTATATTCAGGAAAACTGTCATAAGAGATTGAGTAAGAAATAAAGGCATTATCTGATGAAGAGAAAATTCTCACTAGAGATCTATTCTTAATGACTATTAGAAGACTTTTCAAACAAAAATGTTTAATACATAAGTTTGAGCATCAGAAAAAGGGAACAATGGGAAGAGAAAAGAGAAAATATATCTTATCCTTTTCTTCATGTAGTTTTACATTTTATCTGATGATTTAAACAAAAATTATCACACAATCTATTGTCCAAGATAATAATTTTAAAAGTG
>RJWT010034816.1:0-13608 GCA_004365215.1 Cuniculus paca
TTGCATATGGAAATTCAAATATTCCAATACCATTTGTTGAGAAGATTACCCTTTCTCCATTAAGCTGTCTTTGCTCCTTTGTCAAAAAGTATTTTTGTGCTCGTATAGATCTACTCTGAGCTCTCTATTCCGTTTCTCTATTTTTATACTAATACTGTAGAGACTTAATTAGCATAGCTTTATGATAAGTCTTGGAAATAGTGTTTATCTTCAACTTTTTTCTTCTTCACTTAGTTATCCAGATAACCCAGGTATTATGACAGAAAACATTAGTTTTTAGAAATGTGTTTATTATAGTCTGTTCTGAGAAGATGGTTCTGTGAGGATGTGTTTACAGGCAACACATGGGAGTGCTTTACCATTCCATTTGTATCATGGACTTTGTTGACCATAGACCATGTTTCAATTATTGTTACTGGAACCTATATTAGTCTAGTTCTTGGCAAATACTAAGGATTATAGTGTAGATAAGCAAAAATTAAATGTGTATAACTTCCAGAGTGCATCCTTGATGCATCTAGAAAGAAGACTGAGTGAGTTTTCATGTAAAGTTCCATTAAAAGTTCAGCTGAGAACTTTTGTCTAAATGGAGTGACATGTTACAGATGAGAAAACTCTAACCCACTTCCCAGCAATAATCCTCAGTAGTCTTTGCTATCCTTCAGTCCGATCATCCATTTGAAGCTATTCTGAGATGGGATCAGTCATTTCTATGATTTATTGAGTTGATGCTAGCATAAATCTCAGTCTTCTTTTCGCTGTGCCCAAACTGAGACTGTCAGTACATCACATCTCAGCTGAGTTTCTGAGATTCATGGACAGGAAACTCATTTGGGCCAAGAGAGCAAGCATATAACTGACAACTTAGGCTCTGAATTTAGACTGGGTTTAGATAGCGACCCTGTCTTGTACTAGATATCTGGCCTTGATTATACTACTAATTATCTCCAGACTCACTTATTATTTGGAAATTGGGGATAATATGGTTCCTGCCTCTTAAGATTGTTATAGATGTTAAATGATGTTTATAAAATTCCTAAACCATAAGCAAGTATTATTATGCACCGTGTAATTCTCAAACTTGTCTGCACATTGGCATTACTTGAGAACTTTTGTCTATGATGAAATGGCGTGTTATAGAAGAGAAGTGTATTTCACCCACTTCCCAGCAACAGCCCCCAACAGTCTTTACTATTGAGTAGCCCAGGCTTCTCCTCCAACCAACCAAATTCCAACTTCAGGATCCCAGGGACATGTAATTTTTAAATCTCAGAAGAATTCAATGTGTAGACAACTTGGAAGCCACTATTTGAAGTGTTTTATGTAAATTATTTTACTTAATCATATAACACTCAATGAATTGTACTTTACTTCCATTTCGTAGATAAGAAAACTGAGGTTAAGCCTGAGTATAGTAAGTAAAGTCATCTGGCAAATGGAGCTTAAAGAACTCAAACTCAGGTTGGTTTGACTTCAAAATTCTTCTTTTTAATGCCTCTGCCAAATTTCTTCCAGCAAGATTATTAGAAAATCCTAAATTCAATTTTTTAAAAAATGCACATCTATAACATGATACAATTTGTACTGTAAATATGTGACACAGTTGTCACGAAAGTGTTAAATGAAATAGGGGCATTTTGATGCCATTCATGAAATCTATCATAACTCATTAATATAGTGTACAAAATCAAAAAGGATTCTTAATCAACATTTAACCATTGTATATCACTTAGTTAACTTTGCTGGATTATATATTATAGCTTCATAAGTATTTCATTTTTTCCAGTCTTTGCAGTAGTCAAACAAAGTCCAAACCACTAGTGAGAGCTTTTATTCAATGTTTTCCTGAGAATAATTCCCAGATGTGCTACATGTACATTGGCCAAGATAACCTGATGACTGCTTTCTGGAACAATGCTTTATTTGCTATAAAACACATTCCTATAGGCATGTAATTTATTCCCTACACACCTAATTTAAGACATAGACACACCAATATCATAGCTCTAGTGGGACTCCTACAAGAGGTTTTGGTGTCTAAGTGCAGATGGCTCTGGACATCACCATTGGCTATAAACAAGTTACAAGAACTGAGAAAAAATGACACTTGTGCATAAATGATGACATAATTGTGGGTGTAGACATAGAGAAGAATCCCAAAAGAGCTTATGTCAGTACAAATTGTAGAGACATTGCCATAAGTATATTTTTAGGATTTCCTTACTCTTGCAGACATTGAAAAGAACTCAGTGTCATTTGACAGTAATTCCATGATTTTGAGAATTTTCTGCTTGACTGGTTGGCAACTGTTCTTTAGTCCTACCTGGCACTTTAAGGATAAAGACTCTCCAGATTTGACCCAGTGAAATAACAGTGAGCTGCATTCAGTGTAGCATACTAATGCAAATGAAGAAGTTAATAATAGCATGAACATACCCATTAATGTCTTCCCTGCGTAGCTCCAGTACCACCAGATGGTATTTTCCAGGAAGCAATAAAGTTCTCAGCAAGATTGACATTCTAAATTTTTCCTTTTTTTAAAGGAGAAACATCTTAATTTTCTTCTTACCCTTATAAAAAATGTCTATTCAATATAAAATATCTGAGCCAAATGGCAGGGTATAATGAAGAAGGAAATCACCTGAAATCCCACCAGACGGTGATAACCTATAGGTTTTTCTTCCTCTGTCCTATTCCCTGCCCTATCTGTCTGTTTATCTATCTATCTATCTATCTATCTATCTATCTATCTATCTAGTCTGATCACCTATGTATCTATCACCTGTCTATCATCTATGTATGTATCTATCTGTCTATATTTATCTGTCTAAAAATAAGACAATAATTGTGCACACTTCAACATATTAAAATGTTAGAGAATGGTCATAAAACAAAAAGCAAAGTTTCCCCCTCTATTTTATTTCATTTGTATTTAACATCTCTCTAAACCAGTTTCACAGAGGTAAAATGTTTGTTTTACTTACTTAATTCTTCACTCAGATAATTCCAAATAACATTGCTTTTATAGCTATTTTTAAAAGTTTACCAATGGTATTATCTATTGACAACTAGTTATAAAGACTAAGAATTTAGTTATTCATGTTACCTCATACTTCTTTTTTCTACTTCTCCTAATAATCACATTATTACTTAGATTTCTATTGGTACTTTCTATCTTTAAATATTATAAAGTTACTTTCATCAACTGTCGAGATTATTTCTTCATTTTTCATAGTAGTATGATGATATTAACATAACTATTCAAACGTTTCCTGCCCATTCTTCAAGTCTCAACTTCTGTATTTTTGCAGTGTCAAAATTTATAAAATTTATTTTTATTCTGCTATACTATTATTAAATCAAGAGACTATCATTAAAACAATATCTCCATTATGTCAAATGTGTGTAACACAGTTATTCAAGGCCTCAGAAATGAGTTTGTCTTACTTTTAATTTTCTTAAAAGTGTGTTTTGATGAGCAAATGTTTCTAATTTTGATACATACTGATTTACCATTTTTTTCTTTAAGGTTAGAACTTCTTACATACCAAGAGATCTTGACTTCCTCCATTAGTGCAAAGATAGTCTTTATAATTCTCTAAGAACTTGATAGTTTTAGCTTTTATTTGTAGGTTTACAACCTACCTCAGGTTAATTTTAAATATATTTAATGTAGGTCAGAATAATCAGATATTCAGTTGTTCAAGGGTCATTCACTGAAAAGATTTCCTTTTCCTCATTAAATGTCTGGTATGTCTGTCAATTGTGTAAATACATGAGAGGGTCAATTTCTGGATTATTCTTCTACATTTATCTATTTATCTTTCCTTAAGCCAAAAGCATACTGTCTTAATTTAGCTTTATAATGAATCTTGAATCAGCATAAGTCCTCTAATTTGTCTCTTTTTTTCCTTTTTCAAATTATTTTTGCTACCCTAGGGTCATTTGTGTTTGTATATAACATTTTACATTAGATTGTTAATTTCCACTAAAAACTCTCATTCTGAGTTAGAATTGCTTTGGGTGGAAAAACAGACTTAAAATACTGGGTCTTGGAACAATGTATGTGGGGCAAAACTCTTTTTAAGTCATTCTTAGTTTTCTTCTGCAGTTTTGTAGTTTTTGAAATAGAGATTTTTAAATACCATTTCTTAAATTTATTCTTAGAAATTGCTTTAACGGTATTATAAAGTGAATTTAATTTTAAATGTTATTTTCTATTGTTTGTTGAAACAAAATAGAAATATTCACTTTATATTCTATAACCATGCTAAATTCACTTAGTGGAGCTAATAGATTTTGGAGAACTGTGCAGAATCATGTTATCTGTGAATAAAGGCATGTTTCATTTCTACTTTTTTAAAATCTTTATTACTCCTCTACTCTTTTTTTTATATATTATACCCATCTTTTCCTTTAGACATTTTAAAATATTTGTCAGTTACTTTAAAGTCTTTCTTTGACAATTTTAACACCTGTGTTCTTTGTTGGCCCCTTTCTATTGACTATTAGTCTTATTTTCTCTTTTTTTTTCACATGTCTAATATTTTTATTGTTATACTGTGGATAATACATTGCGGAGACCCAAGATCCTCACTGAAAAATGTTGGGTTTTGTTCTAGTAGGCAATTATACTGCAGACAGATCACTTTCCTCTTGGGGTGGCCTGGTTTTCCATTGTCAGAGCAGGTCTACAATATAGTTCAGATGCTTCTTCGATGTAGGAAGTCCCGACACAGTTGAAGCCCAAGGTGTCAACCAAATCCTTCTCACTTGGATGAATTAAAACTCCAAAGGCTCTTTGGCCCATGGAAGGTAACTAAAATCTCTGCTTACCTCTTTGAGCATTCCCCAGCTATTATCTTCTGTGAGTTTTCTCAGACTCTCACTGGTACATTCACAATTGAGACAGTCAGCTAACAATTGTTTTTACAGCGACATGTAGAAAACAAAAAAGAAGACGGTTAGAATTCAACTTAGCTAAGAAGGTGAAAGATTTGTATACTGAAAACTATGAAACATTTGTGAAAGAAATTTAAGATAACAATTAAATGGAAAGCTTTCTCATGTTCGTGTATTATAATAATTAATATTATTAAAATGTCTACACTACTTAAAGTAATCTACAGATTCAGTGCAATATCTGTTAAAATTTCAATGTCATTTTTAACAGATTAGAAAAAATAGTCTTCAGAGTTATATGGAACTACAAAAATCCCAAATGCTTAAAGCAATCTTGAACAAAAAGAACAAAACTGGAGGCATCATGCTAAATGATTTCAAAATGTATTGCAAAGCTATGGTACCCAAAGTAGCATTGTACTGGCAATACACCAACCAATAGGGCAGACAGAACACTGGAAATAGGCCTGTACAAGGTCTGGCCAAGTGATTTTCTATACTGGGTAAGGACGGCCTCTTTAATAAATGATGTTGGAAACATTTGACATCCTTGTTGAATGAAGTTGGACCCTTATCTCATACCAAATGCAGGCCAGCTCAAAATGGGTTGAAGACTTAAACATAAGACCCAACACTGTAAAATGCCTGGAGGAAAATAAGAAAGGTTCATGAAATTGGTCTGGGCGATGATTCCTTGGATATGAACACCAAAGTGTAGGCAACAAAAGCTAAAATAGACAAATGAAATTGTATTAAACTAAAAAGCTTCTGTACAGTAAAGAAAACAACAGAGCAGAAATCAAATTAGGAATGGAATTGCCCCACTTTGGTTATCTTATTTTTTTCAGATAATATTCTAATATGAGAGTAAGTCAGGAAGATCTGTCTCAAATACCCAGAATCTGATCTGTTACTGCCTTGGGTATATGAACTATGTTTGCACTGTGATCCTGCTGTATAATAAGTAACCCCCTAAATCTCAGCTCCATTCTCAGAAAATTCTCCCTATTTGTTTCAAAAGTACTGCTTCTAGTCCTCGTTAACATACCATGTTTCTTCTATTCCCTCAATCATAGATTTTTTTAAGTCTCAGGTTTTATTCTCATTGCAGTAAGTTGGGACATGCTACTTGCTGTCTCTGAACTAGTTCCAAGCCAAGCCGGAACCACAGGTGCCACCTATGAGTAAAAGGCAGGGACATAGTTCCCTGGGGCATAAGATACTCTTAGACAGTGACTGGTGATTTTGCCAGAGACAATCAGGGTATCAGAGACAAAAGGGATAAAAGTGACCAGAATGGGCAGGCATCCAACACAGAGTATCATCCTTACCTTTTAGATTTCTTATTTCAGATTTGTGGTTTAGTTTATCTCAGTCTTAGGGAAAAAATTGAATCTTTACTAGCAGATACCAGTTCAGAGACCCAGCCCGGAAATGCACACAGTGAGGAGGAGGATGAGGAGGAGACACCTAATGAGGGGTGATGTTTCACTGCTACCATCTGAGCTAGTGCTTAAGCATGGCGTTTTCCTCCCTGCAAAGAATATAAGACATTCTTAATTAGGATAGTTGTGGGTACATAAGCTGTTTCTGCTCTGGGGAGAAAACACCGAAATGTTGGTCATAATAGTAGAGGAAGAACTACCCTGAAAAAAATTTCTGATTTTAAAGAACTTCAAAATATATATGTAAGAAATAATAAAGAATTCTTTAAAAATATCTAGTGCATCTAGAATTTCCAAGGATAGTTAGGAAATAACATTAGCAGTGCTGAGGACAAGAGTGTCCTGGACTTGATGAATTCTCTGACTCACCAATGATGGCTTTCTTACAGATGTAATCTGTGGTTCTAATGTTTCTACTACAGCCTTTTTCTGTGTTTGTCTGCAAGGTCATTTTTAACTCCCTGAAGATTCAGGGCTTTCCTCATAACACTGCTTGAAGCCATTCCTCTGAGAAAGGGCCAGAACTGTCTGCTTGTTCATATTCCAAAGATGAAATTAAGTAACACCTGAGATGCGACTGAAATAGTCCAGCGCACATTAAAAATGCTCAGTAAACTGCAGGACCAGCTAGTTTTCTTCCTGCTGCTGTTATTTTGCCTGGTATCATTTGAGTTGTTTCTCTTTGTGCAAGTTGTGGCTCCAAGGACCAAGTGGCAAGGAAGCCCACTGAGACCTCTGTGTGACCTGGAAGCTGGTTTATAGCATCTTGGCTTTGACAGCCCTGGGAGTTGCCACTGCAGCTGTGGCTGCTGGTAGCTTCTGGAGAATGAGTTCAGGGACATTGTCAGGACACTAGTGTCTTTTCAGGGAATAGTATCCATGTGTCTCAAAGTGAAAATTAAATCCAAACTTTCCTCGTATCAAACACTTGTTTCTTCACTTTGAAAATTTGTTGAATCTGGAGCTCATGAAAACATAGATTCTGAGGATCAGTGTGAGAGGCCAAGCAACACACATCCTCCTCCTCCTCTAGGTGCTTCATTGTCATGATCCCAACAATTCCCCAACAGAAGAAAACCAACCACTAAAATAAAAAGTTGTAGAAATTCTGCTAACAAAATACAGTGTTGTCCCATGGTTAATGACAGAAGAAATACTAGTTTAATGCCATGCAGTTTATGCTAATATTTACACACTGATCACGAAATGACAAATTTCCAATTACTACATTTCTGTACTGTGATGATTTGAAAGTTTTGTGCTGTTTTAATTGCATTGCTTAAAAAATTGCATTGCTATATAAACAGTAGCAAAAGTAATTAACATTTTTTGTTTTCACACTTTCGTTTTTAAATACCTATAGAGAAGGTTTTGAAGGGTATGCTCAAAATATAAAATTAAAACTAGGAAAAGGAAAAGTAATAATGAATATTTTAATATTTATGTTTACAGAAATAGAAAATGAGATTTTGCAATTTTGTTGTTGATTTTGAGTAGACAGGTTGCAGTCAAAGAGGAGCTAGAGGTAAGCAGTTAAGTATGTTGAAGGGTGAGTCATTGGGATTTGTATCTGTAGGTGGATGGGAGGAATGTGGAAGGAAAAGGAAGACTCACAGATAACTTATTACTATTTTGAGTACCCTAGAAGGACAAATGAACCACTGACAGAAACAAGGAAACCCAGGAGCAAGGCAGGTTTAGGAGAAAGTACAAAGATTAGGGCTTTGATGTGGGGCATGGTAAGTGTTAAGTTTGATTTTACTACCCTAATGACTTAAAGTACTTTCCCTCTAAGTTAATTTTGATTAAGTTTCTTGGTTTCCAGAAAGTAATATTCTTCAAGTGTAACCTAAGGAAGAAATTCTGCATTTAATAATTTGGCTTTTCAGGAATTCTAATAGTATAGAAAGTATTTGAGATTCTTTACTTTGAAAAACAAAAATATCTCAGTATAATAACTGCTAGTTACTGTTATAACTCTGTGTGAAGCATTATGCTAGCTGCTTTGCAAATGTTACCTGCTCCCCCGTATGCACAGAGATGGGACTATTATTCTTCTAGCGAAGAAAAGCTGAAGTTTTAAAAGGGCTTGGGGACACACAGCACAGATAATGAGATCAGTTTGACTCTAAAACCCATGCTTAACTCCATTAAAATGTATTTTAGGTACTCGTTTATTGTTTTAAAACGTTGTAATATTCAAGCATTTTTGGTTTCTATTTATCTTGTGCCTTTCATGAGCATATTTTTGAATGGTTTCCTAATGAATAGAAGCAAATATTCAAATGTCAATCATAAAATGATATTTAACATAATTTAATATGACCAGTTCAAATTCAAGAATTTATTTGATCTCAGAACAGTCAACTGAATTGTCATCAGAACAATCATGAATACAAATGATTAGCAATATTGCTAAGTAAGCTGGAAATACGTCAATGATATACGCTAGATAACTTTTTAAAAATCAGGTATTTGAGCAGTAATTAACAAGAAAAACTAAAAAAAAAGGGTGGGTAGTTCCAAAAATGTGAATGTGACTGGTCAGAGGTACTTGGTCTACATAGTAAAAACCTGGGCACCTTAGTTTTAAGGATGAGGAACAACTGCTGAATGAAGGAAAGGAGATTAATTAATTGCCAATTTGCCTTGGAGAAAAAGTAACCCCTAGATTTTCTACAGAAAAGACCAGGTCTTCCAGGGCTTTCCTGCACAAAGCCAGACCAGGAGAGGAGTCACATGGTGCAGAACGCAAGTGTGGATTAGTTGTTAGTGGCTGGCCCTTGAAGTTGACTTTGGGTGGAAATTTTGACCGCCACCGGTCAAGGCCAGAGACCACCATCCCTCACCACTGGTCCCTGTGGAAGATGCCATGGCATTCTGTTCTTCTGTTACTTTTCTCAGCTAAATTCAGTTAAAGGGAGCTTTACTGGTGTCCCTTTGAAGTACTGAAGGTGAAAATGGCAGATGGGTGCTTAAAGAAAGGCATCTCCCTGCCCTGCCTTGGAGATACTGGAAGTTAGAAACTGATTCTCTTAGCAGAAATTTTGTTATGGAAAGTCTTGCTAGGTTATGTATATATTACAGGAGTTGCTTTTTACATATTTCCCCAGTGTCTGAGACAGGCATTATCTAAGCAAAAGAAATAAGGAACTCCTCTATCCCGAAGCCATCCCTCTCCACACGATGGGCGTGAGCCTCACTAACACCCAGGCCCCACAAAGGAGAGTGGAGCTGTGATGTCTGACTGTTGACTAGTGCTCCCGCTCTTCATCCACTGCTTGCTCAAGGCCCCACGGTAGCAGAACTCTTGTGACTTAGCAGGTTCTCTGGGCCCTGTTACCACAGTTTCCATAAACACACAGACCTCTCCCTTGCTGGTGGGTCCTTGCCTGCCCTTTCCAGTCTGAACCGAATGAGCTCAGCCAGAGGAGCTCCCCACAGAGCCTAGAATGTTCCATGTTCCTTCTTCCCTATGTCCATTGGGCCATCTGCTCTCCTCCCATTGCTTGGGATACCAGCAGTCCTTCTGGCAAGCTGCCACTTGGCATTCTTCTTTCTAGCTATTTCCTGGTTTTGTTTCTTTGCTACCAGATGTTTTCAAACTTCATGGTTTTTTATTTTTTTGGAAAACTGCGTGCATTTGCAGAAGCACTTTTTCTTTAATGAAGAATTTATTCCAGAAACTTGACATATATTGAGGTTTTGGAAATAGCTTTTTTCAAAACTTTTTTAAAAGCCATATTTGGCTTGCAATAATGAGGAAAAAGAAAATTTAGATCACTTCTTTTTGAAAAAATATTTCAGAAAATCTTAATAAACTAAATTAGTGCTAACTAGCAGAGTACTAAAGTCCTATTTGTAAATTAATAGTCTTTTTTTGATGTTTCATTGAAAGTTAATATGGTTTTCCTTCGCTTTATACAATAAGAAAAGAGAGAAAAACCTCTGCTTATTTAGTGTATGGAATGCTGATTTCTGTTTGAAAATTTCAGTCTGTGGTTTATTTCTCCATTTCCAATCTTAATTACTGGAATAATATATATTTATATTCTTAATTTAAAAATAGGTCATGAACAAAAAAGCTATACCAACACAACTAATCTTTAGATAGCTGGTCCCAGAAAACAACATCTATAATACTGTCCTCACTTACTTTCCTTTTGAAATTGCGGTGCCAGAGAAATGATTTACTGCCACCCTGGACTGAGACTCAAGCTTTGTAGAAAAGATTTATTGACATCACCCTAACACAAAGCCATAATCATCCCTGAAAAGACATTTGTCACTAAAAACCCTTATTTTCAGGAGCCGGACACTTTCCATAAAACTATGTTTCTGTGGAAAACTGATTTGCATTTCACATCCTTTTACTAGTGTTTCTTGACTATCACTTAAAACTCTATTACTTCTGTAAACTTTCTGGACACAGGAAAGCAGTGTCTCTGGAAGCCATCGCTGTGCTTCCACGAGGAGATGGGTCAGAACCACAACTGCATTTTAAACAAGTGCTGAGGAAATTCCACTGCAAGTAAAAGACTTTGAGAAACACTTTGGAAAAGGAATGTGGCCTTCTGTGCATAAATTCTGGCTCATTTTCTGTATATGCGACCTTGAGTATGTTACATGGACTGTCTGGCTCCTTCGTTTCCTAATGTAATGCCCTTATATTTGCTTTACTTGGGCAAGTAAACTTTCTGTTCACAAATAGTGAAGTTTCAAGAAACAAAAGTAAGAAATAAGAGGTGCATACAGGAAGCAGATGGTATGTTTTATTTCTGTTTTCTTCTCTGTAATTCATGACAATAAACACAAATGCACAAGTCAAATTCTATGTATATATACTTATAACTCTAAAAAGAGTGAATCAATCTACTGATCAGAATGGAATCCAACACTACAACTTGGTGGACAATAAAGGTCAGTGGGCGTACACAGGGCTTAATTTATACCAAGATGGACAAAGACTCATGTACTGGTCGTAGGAAGATGACATTGATAACATTCAGATATTAACGACAGACCCTCAGATTGGACCAGAGTTTAAAGCACATGAAGCACTTTAAGGTAGCCTGAAATAGCCGACTATTTACCATATTCATTAACTTGTCAAGATTCAAAAACTGTGCACAAATTAATTAGCCCATCATTTATTCTTATCTGTGCCACAAATCAGAAGAGTTCAAAAGTCAACCTAATGGCACTTACGCATTTCAATTGCTTCCAAATGTAGGGCTATTAGAGCATTTTTTTAAATAAAATAATTTATAACGAGCATCCTTTAAAATGCATTTTTGTGAGATCTGAGGTCACTTATTTAAAATGTTTAAGTTTTAATTTAATGGAGATGCTGGAGATTGAACCCAGCCCCAGGCTTTGCCCATGCCAAGCAAGCACTCAACTACGGAACAATTCAGAAATGAAGGAGACACAAGAATCTTGAGGCAATAGAGGAAAACTTGCTAGGATTTGTACTGGTGCTAGAAGAATGGACTAGAGAGCACTGGGTGTGGAGAACAGGAACAGCTATGAAAACAGGCACTTACCCCCAGCAGGCAGCTCTCTATGGGGTGTCTTGGAGCAATCCTGTCACTGCCTGCAGTTGGTGTGGGTGCTCAGATGAAGGTCCCACCACAGACAGCTCACACTTCCAGTGCAGCCACATTCTGACAGGCTGGAAACCACTAGTCCTGTGACTCCTCCCCTTCCAACTTGATGGTCTGAGACCGACGGCAGAACTCAGAGGGTACTTCACAAAAAGTTTACAGTTTTTTGGGGTTTTTTTTTCTTTTCTTTCTTTCTTTTTTTTTTTGGTTTTTCTGAGACGGGATCTCACTATGTAGTTCAAGCTAGCCTTGAACTCACTATGTAGTGCAGTCAGGCCTTAAATTCATGGTGATCCCCCTGCCTCAGTCTCCAGGGTGCTGGGACTACAGGCCTACAGTACTGTACCTGGCTAGGAGTTCTTTACCAAGAAGGAAGCATCAGTGGAGAAGGGCAGGATGCTTGAGGATAGATAGCCAGGTTCCTCCGCCTTGCCAGTGCCTCCCTCAGGATGTCTGCGGTGCTGGCCCTGCAGAGGTCAGGCAGGGATTCAAAGGAAGTCCCAGTCTGTGTTCTGTGGTCTTCCTGGTGAACCAGGCTCATCCTGAGGCAATTTAGGAATCCACCCTAAAGTCAACTAGTTAGAAAAATTCTGGCGTGACCAGAAGGGCTCATTATAAACAACAAAAATTGTTGTCACTCAGGAAATCCCAAGGATTTTTGTGACTCTGTGATAGGCCAAGACATAGTCTGTATTATACCAAACCCAGGAATCTACCTAGAAAGTTTACAGATCATGGAAAGTACAGATTATGGGACCCTGGGAATGTTAGTTTCTTTGTAGCTGAAATAGGAGTAGTAGCAGTGCCTATGGGAAAGATTTAACTGATCAGTGCAAGATGTTGAGATCTGTACTTGGCACATACAAGTGCTATGTTTGTATTTTCTTTTCATCATTATTATTATGCCTCTATGCTTCAATTCAAGGATAGACACTAATTCTTTTGACAAACATTTTCACCCTTAAGATTCCCTAAAATTAATTTTAGTTCTCAAATTACAGAAAATACAGCATTCTTTGGGTCATTACTAGCTCCAGGAAGGACTTTGGTGAAATGAAAGGTGAATTTTATTGAAAGAATTCTCCCCAAACTATATTCTGCAGCCTAATGACATGTTGTAACTTTTATCGAACTACCTAAAAAATTCTTTGTATCAGAGAGAAAATTCTACCTTAGAATCTTAGAGAGTGATTAACCTTATAAACTTTTTATCAGGGAAAAGCATTTAACTTTCTGGATAAAAAATGGAAAAAAAATTTAAAAATTATAGGAAACACATGTACTGTGATTCTCGTGCTAATTTTATTCTCCCAGAGCTGGTAACTCTGGCCCAGAATGAGCTGGAAATGACCTGGGACACAGAGAACACACTGACCCCTGTCACAGAGCTACTGTCGACTCCCAAAGCGAGCAGTGCAAGTACAGCCCTTTATGTCTTGGAGTTTGCATCTTCTCCAGTTTTCTACCTAGTCTATTTTTCCCCTGTTCTTCTTACTGACTGTTTTCAACTTTCATTTTATTAAGGAGATGGAGGTAGAAGGAAGTGGGCCATTATTCATAAACGTTTCTTTTTCTGGGACCCTTGTGTCTTCTGTGTTTGCCTATTATGTTTCCTTACTTCATCCTTATTTCCCTACTACGACTCTTACCCATAA
>RJWT010034817.1:0-13537 GCA_004365215.1 Cuniculus paca
GTGTTCGTACTTCAGTTTTTCAATGTAGTTAAAAAATCCTCTTGCAACAGCTTGTTCAAAACTCAAAATTTTCCTCCAAGGTAATGGTTTCCCTCCATCCTCGGATTGTAAAATTGGGAACCTAGGTCCTTTGTCTTTGATTTGTTTTTTGTCTATGTGTGACCGTCTATTGTTTTTCCTTCCTTTTGGTCTTCCTCTTGGTGTTAATTTTTGGCTTGTATTTCCTCTTTATGTTTCTTCTTTTTCTTGAACCTTTCAAAAATAGCTTTCAAAGTCAATGGTCTTGGTTCTATAGATGAGTCACTTGATGACTCTGTTTGAACACTTTCAGGCATATGAACAAATTTCCTCATGGGTTTCTCCGAGTCCGCTGAGGTAAGGAAGGTACACATTGTGTTCTAAATAAGCTGTTACCACATGAAGAGCCATCACTTTGATTTTCCATTTCCACAGCTGTATCAGATGTCACATAGTTAACAGGATCCATTCCTGATTTACCCATCACTTTGTCTTAAAAGTTTCGCACACAACAGCGCTGCAGGAAAGCTTTTTTTCCTTTTTTTCTCCTGGTACTGGAGATTGAACTCTGGGCCTTCACACTGAACTGCATTCCGCAGCCCTTTATTCTTCATTTTGAGACAGCGTCTTGCTGAGTTGCACAGACTGAGTCTGAGCTTGCAATTTTCCTGCCTCAGCGTCCCAAAGCACTGGCATTCAGGCATGCACCATCAGGTGCAGTTTAATTGTGTTTTAAAATTTTTCTATATTTTAGAGGCACTGACATTTTGGGGGTTTTGTAGTCAAGGAACTAACTCTTCTGGGTTAATCTCTAGAGACAGCAAACGATTTGCTTTTGATTTGTAAACCAGTCAATCTACAGCCCACACCCCAACTGCCTCCTTCATTAAATTTATACACCAAGTTTTAAATTACATGAGGACAAGGTATGGAACACCACTAACCACCCCAACAATCCAGAATGGGTAAAAAAATATTCTAAATACAGTAATTTAATCCTAAACTTAAATTACCTACTCTGCCTCATCCATTCCTTCCCCTGAAAGCCCCCAGAAAGGGCCTGGCCCATGCTTCTCTCTCAGAGCAGCCTTCTGCCTCTAGACTTGCCATACTTTGTCCTGTGGTCTTCAGGTGGATAGCATTGTAATGGTTGATACACTGTGTCAATTGCAGAAGTTTAGAAGCTTAAGGAAGCCACTCAGCAGGAAGCCAGGGTCCTCATTTTGTAAACATCCTCATCCTGTGCAAGAGGAGGGTAGGGAGATGATGTGAGTGCTACACCTGCCCTAAGGCAGGTAGCCTGCATACAGCAAGGGAGGAAAAGAGGTTAGCTCTTCCCCCTTTTTGCTTTTGCTGTCTTGCTGCTTTTGCTGTCTTCTGCCACCTTGAACTGTTGCCCCTCTGTCATGCTACGCTGCTTTGGAGCCAGCTGATTATGGACTGAAACCTTCACAAACTGTGAGCTAAATAAACCTTCCCTTCCTTAACTTTGGGCATCAGGTATTTTGTCTCAGCAAGGAGAGAATGGGAACTATAAGAAGCAAACCATCTTTTCAGTGACAGCCTCCTGCTTATCCATTGCCTCTACCATACCTGAATAAAACCACACTTTAATATTGTTATGTGTACACATACTTTTCCTATGGGTGGCTTTGTCCACATTTTCAACCACATGTTCTCAGAGCTCACTGTCTACTGCTGGTATATACCTATAATCCCAGCACTCTGGGAGGCTGAGACAGGAGGATCACAAGTTCCCAGTCCAGCATGGGCAATTCAGCAAGATCCTATCTCGAAATAGTAATAATGCAGTTCAGTGCAAAGGCCCTGGGTTCAATCCCTAATATGGGATACAGGCTGATTACCTAAATGTTTCAGATCACAGTGGGGTGCCAGCTGAGTGGGCAAGGACATGACAGATGAAGCTTCTGTAGAATGCATGCAAATTCATGGTTGTGCTTAGTGCAAAAAGAAAGAGTGAAGACATAGAGGGCTTTGTTAACATTTAGTTTTTCTTGCTTCTTTGCAAAACAAGGAATCATGAGGCAAAGAAATATGAAAGAAACTGATTCACAAATCTCTAAAGTAGCGATGATAATGACAAATTAGCATTTCTCCCGCATAATACAAAATTTCTCAAAGGTAGATGTATAATTTTGCTTACATATCGCAGGGTGTGCAGAGAGGAATTGTCCATGTTATGTTCTGTGAAAACAACTAGCACAAAGAGTCAACCAATGACAGCACCACCAGCAAAGAGATTAAAGCCTTGGCCTTCGCCCTCACTCAGGCTGACAAAGACACAGAGATTTGAGAGCCAGACCAAAGTGCAGAGTCTTGAGACATGCCTGGAATAAAGAGAAGTAACCTCAAAACAGAAAGATGGCTGTCTGATGGCTGGGTGAGAACTGAATATTAAACAGATATTTATCAAACAGCACTGTGGAAGATGTATATAAAATGGTAATAAGATGCATTTCTTGCTTGGCTGGAGCCCACAACCAGTTGGAGAGATAAGACTTTCATCAAAAATATGACAAGATAAAACAAAGTGAGTGTCTAATGAGGGACAGACAACTAGAGCCCCAGCTTCTTAGGAGGAGGGTCCTTGGGCTCAGGTCCTTGGGCATAGGAGGAAGATCAGAAAAGATGGGAAAAATAGGAGTTGCGGCTTAATGGAAGGGTGGCAGTTTTGGAGAGACTCTCCATCCTCCATTGTTCAGGGTAGAAACAAGGCTCAAGGTATGTTCAGGATTGACGTTCTTACATTGGTTCAGCAAAAAGCAAAATTTCATGTAAAGGATATAAAAATCATGCCTGAAAAAGAAATAAAATTTGCCATCGATCTGGCAGGAAACAGAAATCCTTTGAAATTTTTTGAATAAGGGCATTAGAGTGGACAACTTTTAAAAATTATAGTAGTACATAATTTTAAAAGGTAAGGAGAACGCCAAGGCCTGTGAAGTTAAACAGCAGCATCCGGCCCCATGGACCCCTCCCTTAACTTCTGCTCTCAGGAGACATTTTTTCAAATCTTCTTGTTTTTCTTATGATAATTAACCATTTTGTTTCTACTGTTACTGATTTTTTACTGGCTTCCTAGGATGGAAGATGTTTTTTCCTACCTTGTTTTCCTCCCCAACCTTTCAAAACAGTTGCAGTATTTTTTTGGTTGTTGTTAATGTTAATTTAGAGGGGATACTAGGGATTAAATCCAGGCCTTTTCACTACGCTGTATCTTCAGACCATTTTTATTTTTTACTTAGAGACTGGGTCTCACTAACTCACTAAGTTGCCCAAGCTGTTGTTTTAACTTGGGATCCTCTTGCCTCAGCCTCCCAGATTGCTAGAATGACAGGCATGTGCCACCATATCCAGTGGTTAATCACTTCCAGTGTTAATCACTTCCAGTGACTATATAAGTATACGCCCTCCCTTCTCTTGGAAATTGTAAGTAATAAATTACCTTTTTCTTTTGTTTTTTGAGACAGTGTCTCACTATATAGCCCAGGCTGGTCTCAAACTTACAGTGATCCTCCTGCTTCAGCCTCCAAGTGCTGGGATTATAGGTGTGGACCACACCTGGCACAAATTATCTTTTCAATGGCAATTATCTCTTAACTGAATAATAAATTTATATTTCTTTTCATATGTAGTTTATTTCTTCTGGATAAAAAATATTCTAACGTCTAAAGTGGCATTTAAACAGTCTCACTATGCATTTTTCAATTGTTGATTCCGAAAGTTTTAATGAGCTCTAAAATCACATTATGAGGGAGGAAAAATGGTTTTGTCAGCTCTTGATTAATTAATTCAATAAATATGCATCAAGTGAATTACAGTGCATAAGTACAGGAACTTATCCAACATGCAAATTTTTATAACCTGAACTGGATCTTAATTAGGGAAAGGCAATTGGATCCCTATCCTGGAATGTTCCACTTACTTAGGAGAACACAGTTGCTACATTCCCATAACACAGGATAGTGTAAGATACACAGGTACGTAACTCTGATATTTGTTGTTAAGAGATGGTGTCTCGCTACGTGACCAGGGCTGGTCTCCAAATCATGGGCCTAAGCAATCTCCCGAGCAGCTGGGAGTAGAGAAACGTATTCCTGTGCCTAGCAGCTTGGTTCAGACATCTGTGGAAAGCAAAGGAATGGCCAAACAGTAGTGCTGCCTTCTTAGTGACTGCTTTGACAGAGCAATGAGCAATGTAAGGTGATGAGGCTGTGCAGTAAGTTAGAAAAGGAAAAAGGCAGGCCTAGGAACCACTCCACAGAAAACCACCATGGAAACAAATGATCAAATCAGCTTACTGAGGCTATTTATACTTAATAAATGTTAACAGAAATTGTCCCAGGTACAGTGTGTTGTATGCTGAACTCTCTAGTTCCTAACCTTTTCCCATCTCTAAAATGAAATCATGGCTGGGTATGGTAGCACACATCTGTAATTCCAGCATTTGGGAGGCTGAGTCAGGAGGATCCTGTGAGTTTGAGGCCAACCTGGGCTATATAGTGAGTTCAAAGCTAGCCTGAACTACAACAGTAAGACCCTGTCTCAAAAAAAAAAAAAAAAAAAAGAAGAAGAAGAAGAAGAAAAAGAAATCGTAGATTTTATAATAGAAACTTTATGAAAAACTAACCATTTAGTAAGAGAGAAAATAAGCAAACAAATACCAGAATACCAAGAAATATAGTAACTATACTGGATAAGCTAGGCACAATTTGAATCCAACTTTTCTTTTTTAAACAAGTGACATGGGGAATTAGTACCTAGGATACAATCCACAGCCTTGCACATGCTAGGTAAACACTTAGCCATTAAGGAATGTGCCTAGTGCCTCCCCTCCCTCCCATTTAAAAAATTCATTCATTCATTCATTCATTCACTCACTTGTTCATTTATGGAGACAGGGTCTCGCTCTGTAATTCAGGCTGGCCTTGAACTCTTCCTGCCTCAGCTTCCCAAGTGCTGGGATTACAGGCATGCACTAAAAATTTATCTCCATTTTTTTCCCCAGTACTGGGGACTAAAATCAAGCCCTGTGTATTCAGGTATATCCTCAGCCCATTTCATATTTTTTATTTTGATAGGGTTTTGCTGAGGTGCCCCAGTTAGGCTGGAACTTGGTCCTTCTGCCTCAATTTCCTAAGTGGCTGGGGTTATAGGCTTGTGCCATGCCTGGTGTGATACATACTAATTTTACATATTTATAGGATCTGAAGTGATAATTTGATACATGCATACAAAGTGTAAAGATCGGAGTAATTAGTATTTCTTTGTTTTGGGAAACTTCAAACTCCTCTCTTCTAGTTATTTTGCTGTGAATAATAAATTGCTGTTGAGCTGGGTGTGGTGGCACATGCCTGTAATCCCAGCACTCAGGAGGATCATGGTGAACTTGAGGCCAGCCCGGGCTACAGTGAGACTTTGCTTAAAACAACAACAACAAAAATTGCTGCATACTAAAGTCACCTTTCTATACTATAAAACACTACTAAAATTTATTTCTCCTATGTAACTATTTTATGTTGAGTAAAACATGTATTTCATTACTTAATGTTAAAATCATCTAATACCTGTAACTTGCATTCTGATGTAATTGAGCACCATGATTTTTGATCATTTTTCAAAAATATGTAGCAAGAGATTTTAAACATTAATCAATTATATAAATAAAATGTCTTCTTTAGAGCCAAGAAAAACTTAATTGCTATAATTTTCTAAATTTTTATGATGTGTAAAATGCCACAGTGTTTTAAAAGCTTTCACTCAAAGCAGGGCATGGTAGCACAAGCCTCTCTCTCAGCACCTGGAAGACTGAGGCAGGAAGATGGCAAGTCCAAGGTCACCATAGGTTCCACAGTAAACTGGATGCCAGCCTCAATTGTACAGTGAGGTCCCGTCTCATAAACAAAGACAAAACAAACAAAAATCTTCACAGCTACCCTAAAGAAAGTCTGTTCACTTTAGGCAAATATTTATTGACTGCCTACTACATGCTAGATAATAAGCATGAAAATTATATTGGGAGCGGAGAGAAGGTCAAAGATAAGTAAGTTCACCACACACATTATTATGAGAAATATGAAATAAGGAAGAGAAATGAAAAGTGTAGGGGTGGATGGCTAGTGCTTTGAAAGGTTTCGCTGAATCCTGGTTTTACTGATGAGTTAGAAACATCAAGGTAGACAGGCTAAGCAACTTGTCCAGGGTCACCCAGTTAGAAAGAGGTTAAGATAAAATTTGACGGAGGGTGGGGTGAGAAATGATCAAAAGATGTCGTGTGCATGTATCAATCTGCCAAAATGAAATCCATTAATCTGTATAACCAGTGTGCACTAATAAAAAGGAAGTCAAACAAACAAAAGAAGGAATTTGAGCCAGGCATGACACATTCCTGTAATCTAGCAGGCTGCAGAAGAAGAATCATGGGTTCAAGGCCAGCCTGGGGTACACAGCAAGACCCTATCTCAAACAAACAGATGGAATCCGAATTCAGCTGCCCTTACTAGTAAGCTATACAGTCTTTCTCTAAGTCAGTGATAAATTCAATAGCAAAGATTTGCAGACAGACGTGGTGGTTTATGCCTGTATCCTAGCACTTTGGGCAGGGGGCTTAAGCAGAAAGACTACAAGTTCAAGCCCAGCCTGGGCAATTTAGGGACTTAGCAAGATACTGTATCCAAAAACAAAAACAAAAACAAAGAAAAAATAAATAAAAAGGCTGAGGCTGTAGCTCAGTGCCAAGGCTCTGGCTTCAATCTCCAGTACTGTTTTTAAAAAGGAAGAGAGTTGCTATACCGGATTTTTTTTTTTTAAGATCGGCATTTTGTTTGTTTTTTGAGACAGGGCCTCACTATGTAGTCCAGACTGGCCCTGAACTTGCTTATGTAGCCCAGATGCCTTGGTCTCACAGCGATCCTCCTGCCTCAGCCTCCTGAATGCTGGGATTACAGATGTGCACCACCACACCAGGCAACAGTCACATTTTATCTGGGGAAAATAGCTCAGTAGTATAGCACTTGCCTAGCAAGGACCTGGGTTCAATCCCCAGTATTTAAAAAAAAAAAAAAAGACATTGACATTTTTAATCCCCTAAAAGGTTAAGGAATAACTTTCTATTTCAGTATTTGATGTCTCATTTCACATCCAAATTAACTTCTTCCGAGGAGTGATGAGTGGCCTAAGATCTTTGGTTGACATTTTATTCTTGGGAAAGCCGAGAAGAGATCAAAATAACAATTAGTCAGGGACAGTCAAAGGACTTGTCGTGAGCTGTATCCAACTTGTGAGATTATGTACAAATCCTGGACAGGTCCTCCCTCCTCTGCTACTGCTGTGATCACCTCTATTTAGTTCAGTAAGTTTTTACTGCATGTCCTAGGAGTGCCTGCACAATTCAGATGTTCCTTAGCAACTCCTTTTATTAATTGGGAATGAATTCTTTTCAGCCACCTGAGTCACGCACTTAGCACTGAGGTGTTTCTGTCACTGTGATATCTAAGGTTGGCAGCCCCAGTCTGACTCAGGTAGTTGAGGTACAGCAAGTAACCTAAGCGTAAGGCATACATCTGCTGTACTTCTTTTTGATGACAGATCATAAACGAAAGGAAGGCAGAAAGCTATGCCAGTTTTCCTGTATTCTGCTTGGGAGGATCATGGAGGTAAGCGCCAGACTCTCACCTGTCCAGTGGACAGAGATGAAATAATTCATCCAAGCCAGGCATGGTGGTGCACACCTGTGATCCCGGCACTTGGGAGGCTGAGCAGAACAATCACTGCAGGTTTGCAACCAGCCTAAATTACAGGGTGAGACCTTGTCTAAAACAGTCATCCAGATTATTCAGCAAATTACTGAAGGAGCCAAAATGAAAACAAAACTATCAATTTCTATCTCATTCTTTAAAATACAACATCAGTAGTTTTCAATTCTTTTTTCTGTTCACAGTATACACTGAGATACCAGATTTCTTAGCAGTTTATGAAGGCAAAAAAAGACTAGAAACAGTGGTAAAGTCAGCAATACTAAAAACATACCATAAAAAACACACAGTCACTATGATAGTGGACCATGTCTTTTGGTCCCATTAGCGATGTGTTGCCAGGCAGAGCCATTCTCCTGTGCTGTATTCATGAAGCCAACTTCTCTCACACTCTAGGAAGCACAAGCTCACTCTGACACCAATCTGTCACCTCCAACTCCTGTCACTTTGTATCCCGCTCTGGGACCCCGTGTGTGGCTTTCTCACCTGACGTGGCAGCAACGGCTCACTGAAGTGCGCTGACCAAAAGCTGCAGTGTGCTAGGTCATGTGAAAGAAGTCAGCCTGCATTCAGGAAAGAAAAGCTTCCTCAACTAAGCAGCCAACTTGGGTTTAGAGCATAAGGACTACAGCAGTGCAACATCACCAGGAAAGAAGCAACTGACAACACTCATTAGGGACCATATCCTCCTGTACTACAGCAGAATGACAGCCGCTCCTAAGAAGACACTGTAATTCCCCAAAATTGCTTACTGGGGAAAAGAAGGCTGTGTGTACCTGGTGTGTGTGTCAGGAACTTTAGGTGTGCTTAAAAGACCCAGGGAAGCCCAGCACTCAGGAGGCTGAGATAGGAGGATTGTTGTGAGTTCGAGACCAGCCTGGGCTACAAAGTGAGCTCAAGGCCAGCCTGAACAGCATGGTGAGACCCTGTCTCAAAAATGCAAGGGCTGGGGATCTAGCTCAGTGGCCTAAGCGCCTGCCTGGCAAGTGCAAGGTCGTGAGTTCAATCCCCGGTGCTGCAAAAAAAAAAGACCCAGGGAAAACTAAAGAAGCAATAGCTTGCATTTTTGTAACACCTCTTATAGGATGAGTGTTCCATTGATCTCTTTGGATAAAGCTCTATAACAGACAAAACTAAATGTCTGTTACTCGTTAGGAAAATTGTGACTGAATGATATAATCATTAGAGATGAGTAATCACATAAAACACAGGACTTCTGGATACAGAATAACAGTAGTAACTAAGGTCCTAAAAAAGCAAGAAAATACTAACTAGACCTAACAGAATTCTTAGTAAAATTAATTTTCTTTGTTTAAAAATACACATAGCTGGGTGTGGTGGGGCACCTAGTAGTCCCAGATACTTGGGAGGCGGAGGCAGAAAGATTTCTTGAGTTCAGGAGCCTTGGGCCAAGCCAAGTAAGACCCATCTCTTAAAACAAAGAAAACAAGTACACAGATGCCCTCAAGAAGTATAGTTCAAAGGGCCAGAGATAGAGCTCAGTGGTACTGCACCTGCCTGGCAAGCATGAAGACAATGAGTTCAATCCTAGGTACCAAAGAAAAGTATAGTCCAGTGAACTTAATATGCATAAACCTGAAAGCAGGACTGTATTACCATTTGACTAGCAATAGATGCAGGGGTAAAATCAGTCAGTTCTGTTATTTTGCCAGCTGATTTCATGAAGTTACTACATGTTAGGACCACTGGAGGGAAATACCTTCCAATGAATAAGGGAATTCAGAGAACAAAATAGGTGTTCGAAGGTATATGATCAACATGCACTTCTCGAACTCAAATAGAGACCCCAATATACACTCCTAATCTTCCCCTTGTTCTAAAGCAGCTATACTGGCTGATGGACAAAGCAGGTGGAGATACACAAAACATCAGTGCTCATTCTAGACTCTTTCCTATGGCTAAAACAGAAGATTAGGTTCAGGAAGAGAAATATAGTAGTGGTTCATTGAGAAGGCATCTAATCCATATCTACCTTCTACAGAGATGCTCAACAGGACCTCTAGAGACAGAAAGGTGGAGAAAACAAAACAAAAAAAGCAAAATTCAAAGCTGAAAGAGATGGAGCAAAGTGCATAGCTGAGAAATGGAAAAATGTTAAGGCTTAGCTCAAGATGGTCCACAGACATCTGTAATATGATGGGGATAAGCACTGTGTTCCCCAAGATCAACCTGCACGCTGGGAGGGATCGAGATGAGGGGGGGAATACATGGGGAAGATTGAATACATTTTAAATTGGAAAAAAGTCAAAGAAAAAAGGGAGAGAGGAAAGATTGATTTTAGGACCCTTGGTAAAGCACAATAACTAATATCAAACCTTTAAAAAATTTTCAAACCCTAGCCAACTTAGCAGCCCCCAGGACCCAATGTTTTGTAAAATTTGGAATAAAAATATTAATCACCATTAACAGAAAAGCTTATCTTTGGTTTCTTACAAGAATGCAGCTATGGTGGTTTCCTTGACATTTCCTAATGTTCACCACTTAAAACATCAAAGCCAAAGTGAGATAAATATTCAGTAGTTTAACGTCTACATCCTCACTTGGAAAAGATAGACAACTTGCATTTCTTTAGGAAGTAGACTGGGCCTTAATCCCAACTGTATTAGCTTCAACCAATCTTTGGTTAAATCTGTGCACACAAAACTTCCCTCCTATCAGACTGCTCAAGGCAAAAAGGAAAAATAAAACATCTAAAAAGAATTCTGAGGATAATTTGTCAAAATATGAAATCCTAAGGACTCAAAATTCCAACCCTTTCCTTTGGCAGCAAGGCCCTGAGGCCACTGCCAGTTTGATAAATTTGTTTTAGTTATGTTCCCCACACACAATTTATGACTCATGTAAAATTGTAAAATGTCACAAATTGCAAGCACAGTGCTTAGCTCTTGATACAAAGACTCCTATCATTTTTTTGCTGTGCACTCTTCATTTTCACTGTAAGGTCTCAGATTCTGAGAAAGGCTTCGAGGGTACTATAGCAAAAATTCACAAATAAGGAGGACACAGAAAGCAACCAGTTGAAAAACAATGTTATCTCCAAATATCAAGACTATGAATTTTTTTTTAAATTTCTAAATGATTTTTCTCCAAGTTGTAACAGAAAAACAGTCCCTCTCCCACCTCTGAGAGACACTAATAACACAAAGCAAGGGCAGGGACTCCTCTGGCACCTGAAAATATGTATAGACCAATACATCACATTAACCAAACCTAAGACACAAAGTACCTAGAAAGTCTGATGGAAAGGGACAGAAAATATGCATGAATTCGAGGGGAAAAAACAGCTGGTCGGCCCTTCCTTCAGCACTACAATCTCCAAATTGTGTAGCCAGTTCCTGTTATTTCCATGCAGTGGCAGCTTGAGAAATTTTAAAATGAGTTTTGGGGTTGGCAGCTGAATGGGTAGGGTAGGGACAGCTCAGGTGGTTTGTCTGAGCTGCCAGCAGAGCAAGCACATGCTTTTCATTTAGATGGAGGGTTTGGGGGTGGCTTGGTGTTAGATAATAGTGCTGAGGAGGTATTCAAAGATTTCCATGCCAACTTGGTGCTGGGGCTGCTTCTAATCCATAGGACCTCAAATTCTTCCAGGTGAGATAAAGATTAGACTAGCTGGAAACTTCTGCACAGCAGGTGCTTTTAAACTGTCCCAAAGGTATCTTCACCTACAGCATGAGACCAAAGAAACTCAGCATTTGAGACAATTTACTTGAGCTTTGAGTTCATATTTTCAGTTTTAATTAGTTTACCTAATAAGCCAGTATGACATTTTATCCCTTTTCACCAGTCACTGCACTTCAGCAGAATCACTGAAACTACTCAGACCGAGAAACACTTTGTGGTTTTTATTAGAGTTCACTTAGCTCCTAAGAAATCAGGTTCAGTATCTGTTTAGACACCAAGACGGAGGAGATAAAGGGAAAGGGACCCACGGAGCCAAAACCGAACACAAGGACACACTCCAGCTCTTATCAGGCAGCGAGAGATGAGGTCGAGCTTTCTGTGGGGAGCTCTGCCCCTGCGGATCCCGCAGTCTGTACATTTCCATTCTCCGCAGTGCAGTGCGCCTGTTCTCAGGCGGGCCACTGCTCCACCTCCTCTCGCGAATGGAACCTACGCTTCCCCAGCCAAGGCCAGCCTGAGCGTGTCCCTTCTCTTCAGGTTCTGGTCACACACACACTTCAAGCTGTGGCAGGGGCCCCCTCTCTGCCTCACAGCCATTTCGTGAAGCTAAGCTCACCCCTGAGGCAGGCAAAGAGATGGTTAAGAAGAACACTAACAACCCACGGGGAGCCCTGCTGAGCTTCTAGTCAAAGCCAGCTTAAAGCCGTGACAACGACGAAGGAGCGGAGGAGCCGTCTGTAGGGTACACAGGCTGCACTACCTACAGTGCAACAGCCAGGCTTCCGAGCAGCAGAGCCTCCACCCTGCCAGCCTGCGACAGCTTTCGGAGAACACCCGTGACTGGGGGATGCTGAAGCTGGCTCTGTGCGGCCAGAGGCCCAATCTGTGTGCCCACACTGGAGGCTCGGTAAGTAGTGTTTAACCCATCATCAATAAAGCCAAGCAGATGCTAAGTGCTACGCTGGAAAAGAACTGAGTTTGCGCTTCTCTCATCCACTGCTGTCAGAAAGCTTCGCGTGCCGCTGTGACTGGACACACCTCTAGAGATCCCTTGCCTCAACTTTCAGGAACTTTTCACCCAAGGAGCTTCTGTTAAAGGGTCTATGGATTATAAATGATACCATGGGTACAGATTCACTTATGGCCGATTTAGTAAGTGCTCCCAGTTAATTCTGTCAGTCTTTCTCCCACACAGAAATACATGTGGCCCCAGGGGCCCAACCACCCACAGACCCTCCAGCACACGGAAAATAGAGGGCTACATTCAGGCACACACGCAGGGAAAGAGAAAAGGTACTTTCTCTGAAATGCTAGGTTTAGAAAATCAGGGGCCAGCTTCTTATGTGGATGTCATTTCTAAATCCATTTCTCATCCAGTAGGCTAAAAAATGATCTGAGATGTGGTGTTTTTTCAGAGTTCCAAACCCATACACCTATACTGTCAGGTATGTTGAACCTTACCTCAGCATATATAAAAACACTTAAAATAGCAATTTATTTGGGGTGAGACACCAGGCTACCTCATATCTCAAAACCTCTCTGTGGCAGAATCTTAACAGTATTAGCCACTAATGAGTTAAGCTTTCTGGAATCCATGCCTTTAAAGGAGCTCTTCCTTGAATCTGGGCCTAATCACA
Organism: Cuniculus paca; assembly: GCA_004365215.1. Lineage (NCBI taxonomy): Eukaryota > Metazoa > Chordata > Mammalia > Rodentia > Cuniculidae > Cuniculus > Cuniculus paca. Next base: position 13,073 of record RJWT010034817.1, read on the forward strand.
TGGCTTGCTTTGGCAACGAGACAATGATAAAAAAGACCCAAGGGGCAACTGGACAAGTCCCTGTGCCTTGGGGTTGACTTCTCTTGGCTCCTTTCGGAACCCTGAGGTTCTACTTGAAGGCGAGCAGGTTAGTTTAGTGGTGAAGGAAAGAAACAAGTCATCCCCATGAAGCCAACCCCTCTGCCAAGTGTCATCTATGTAAGTTTTCCATGGCTGCCATAACAAGATACCAAAAACTCAGTGGCTTAGACAACATAAATTCATTATCTTTCAGCTCTGGAGGTGTGAAATCCGATGAGGGCCTCACTGTTCTAAAACCAAGATGCAGGCAGAGCCATTGGCAGAGTTGCACACCCTACGCTGTGGGGCTGGGAGCCCCCTTCCTTCCTGGCTGTCACGGAGATACTCCCATTCTCATGGCTGCACCTCACTGAGGGACCACTCTGCCCTTCTCACACAATTACG
>RJWT010034818.1:0-13607 GCA_004365215.1 Cuniculus paca
AGTGCTGGATTTATAACCATGTGCCACCATACTCGGCTCAGTCAACTGATTTAAGAAGTCACCAAGAAAGCACACTAGGTAAAGGATAGTTTCTTTAATAAATGAAGTTGAGAAAATTTAACATTCATGTGCAAAAGAATAAAACTGGACCCTTATACCACACACACACACACACACACACACACACACACACACACACACAAAATGGATTAAAGGCCTAAACATAATACCTGGAAATGTAAACTTGAGGAAAAGATTATTGATATTGATCTTGCAATGATAATTTTGGATATCAAACCTAAAGCTTAGGAAGCAAAAGGAAAGATAGACAAGACTACATCACACTAAAAAACTACTGCACAACAAAGGAAATAGTCATCAAAATGAAGGTTAGCCTACAAATTGAGAAAAAATATTTGCAAATTATATGTCTGATAAGGGATTATGATCCAAAATAGATAAAGAATTCACAACTCAATAATAAGAAAAAAATTACCTGCTTAAAAAATGGGCAAAATATCTGAATAGTCATTTTTTCAAAGAAGACATGAAAATAACCAGCAAGTATATGAAAAGGTGCTCAACATTCTAATCAGCAGGGAAATGCAAATCAAAATCACAATGAAATATCACCTCATACCTATAAGGGAAAATATTATCAAAAAAAGAAGATATAATAAGTGCTGGTGAGGATGTGGAGAAAACTTTAGGTGGAAATGTAAAGTGGTGCCACTCTTCTGTAAACCACTATAGAGAGAAATCCAAAATTTAAAAATAAAACTACCATATAACCTGGAAATTCTTCTGCTCTTGAGATAAAGGAAAATTTTTCTGCTCCTAGAAACATACATTCCTATGTTTATTGTAGCATTATTCTCAATAGTCAAGACATGGAAATAACTTAAATGTCCATTGATTGATAAATCAATAAAAGAATATTCTTTAATTTTTGTTATTTATCAATCAATGGACATTAAATTATTCTACACAATTTCTTAGTACATGTATAATATGTTACATACAGACATAAGGTATGCATATATATACTTCAGCCTTATAAAAGGAGATCTTGTCATTTGCAATAATCTGAATAAACTTGGAGGAGAGCATGCTAAGTGGATTAAGCCTGCCACAGGAGGAGGGAACTGGTATGATCTCACTTATCTGTAGAATCTAAAAAAAAAACAATAGTCAATTCCTGTTGTACAACTCCATCTGGATGCCTGCTAGTTCCTTAAATTTGGCACCCAAAGAGAAGAAAGAAACTTAGTGGTTACTATTTCTCGTGACCCTGGCTTGGCTGGCTGGCTCTTGTTTGGAATTTCTCATGTGACTGTTTTCAGCTGGCAGATCTGCAGGGGCCAGGGCTCAAGTGGGGATGTGGACTGGAGGTTTCCTGCTATGCAGCCTCTCCTTAGGTTTTCTCAGAGCATCATGTTCTCAAGACACTATTCCAAAAAGAAGCTTTATACAAGTGTAAAAACAGACCGTTATTGTTTGTACGTAAAATGCCTTCAAAGTCTTACATTCAGAGCTGAGGTTTTGGAAGGTGACTGGATCACAGGGGCATGGTACTCATCAGTGGATTAGTCTATCAATGAGTTAATAGATGACTGTGCTGTTTGGAAATAGGACCTGGTCAGAAGAGGTAAGTCACTGGAGACATGACCTGGAAGGGGTATTCTTGTGCCTGGTTCCTCCTTTCTGTCTGTCTGCTTCTTAGCTATTATGGCTGGTATTTAGATGTTCCCCCTAAAAGCATCATGCACTCATAGGTGAGGCTTTTCAGAGATACCTGGAACATGGTGTGTGATGCCTGATTAGGGTATGTGATACTAGGATTAAGGATGTGTGATAACTAAATTGGTTTAGCACAGTCCTGGGTGTGGATAACAGAAACCCCACCCTGGGTGTGGGTAGTACCACCTAAAAGTCTTACAGCCTGACTGGGTTAAAATGAAAAGGAAAGCTCATTGCTTGCTGCCTTATGTCTGTCAATCCATGAACTGTTTCTCCTCTGTGATGCCTCTCTGCCATGCTACCCTACTTTGGAGCCAGACAACTATGAACTAAAACTTCTACAAACTGTGAGCTACAATAAAGCTTTTCTTCTTTAACTTGTGGGTGCTAGGTATGTTGACCCAGTAACAAAAAAGTAACCAAGACACTGGCCACCATAACATGAGCAGTTTTCTTGTGCCCATCCCTACCATCATTGCCATTTCTGACTTCAAGCCATCCAACCAGGGACTGAACTCACTGAAACTGTCAGTCAAAGTAAGCCTCTCCTTTAAATTGCAGCTGTTAAATATTTCATCCCAGAGATAGAAAAATGATTAAGAGACAGACTCAATCTTCTGAAAGGAGCAGCAAGTCTCATGGCAAAGGTGGCAGATCATGGTGCAGTAATCTTTAGAAATAATCTATCACATCTGACTCCTGTCATTCTCCTTTATTTCCTCCTTCTTTTGTCCCTTCCTTTCTTCCTTCTTCTATTCCTTTTTCATTCTTTTCATCCTTCATCTCTCCCTTCTTCCCTTCCTTCTTTCCTTTCCTTCATTTCTTCTTTTCTCCTCCCTCCCCCCGTCCTTGCTTTCTTCTCTTTCTGTCTTTTCATTGAACTTATAATTACTGAGCACCTGCTGTTCTATGTGCTAAACATAGAACCATGAAAAAGACAGGCAAGACTTCTACCCAAATGCAATTCAAATTCTAGCAGGAGTAAGTGAAGAGATGAATGAGCTGATTTCAAATAGAGATAATTTCTGTGAATAAAGAGCTGATGTAGAAAGGAGTAGGACAGAGGGATTACTTTGGACAGAGGGATTACTTTAGACTGAGTGATCCAAGAAGTCTCTTGAAAAAGGCAACATCCAAACTGAAACTGGGCATAGAGATGCACCAGTGCAAGAGCCCTGAGGCAGGAGCAAATTTGACCAGAGCTGCAGCACAGTGAGGTAAGGGAGAATAACAGAACAGGTATTTCATGTGCTTGCTACAGGCAGAACCATGCATTGGTCTTTCAAGCTGCAAATGTCAATGTCATGTTCAACTCCTGCTCTCATGCCCAGATTCACTGAAGCCCAAGGCCAGCTGATTCTTCTAAACCCTCTGACATTAATCTCTTTCTTTTCACCCCAGGATCACTCTTGATTTCTCTCACTAAGATCCTAGATTTACTCTCCTGCCTGCCTCTGCTTTCTTGCCACTTTAATTTGATCTTTGTTGTAGTCATGGTGTGCAAGACAATAGATTTAAAACAGACACATTATTTATAGGATTATTTTATAATATTCACCCAAAAAATCATTGCAGAAGAGTGAAGGGGATCTGTCCATGCACTAGAGACCCAAAGAATCCAGCTGAGGGCCAGGATCCCTTGGCAATGTGCTATATAAGTCTAGCTGCAGATCTAGAACCGATGGCAATGCCCTCCATAGATTCATCTGGAGGCCTAGAGCCCAGGACAATGTCTCATGCAAGTTTGTATCAAGAATCTGCACTGGGAAGGCCCAAAGGCCAGTGGTAGAAGTTAGGAAATCTGCACCAGCGGGATGAAGGATTTGTGCCGGCAGGCTGAGGGATCTGCACTGGAGCCAGGAAGTGATGCTCAAGGTAAGGAACAGAGCTCCCCTGAGAAGAATCACAGCCATCCTCAGTGAAAGCAAAGACCCGAGCTCCTCTGACAATGAGAACAGCTAAGTTCATATCAGGAAAACCAGTGTGACAAGCTTATCCAGGAGAATCAATAGCACACCATCTTCCTTTTCAGTTCTCCTTTTATGCTGTTGGCAACAATCGTCAGGTGGGCCTTTCACACCCAGAACCACACTGATTCAGTTCAGCTTGGTATTACAAATTGACCATTAATTAATCCACCACAGTCTTCCAAAAACAGTCTGAACAATTCTTGAAGACACAACTTAGAGATAGTTTTAAAGCTGTCAGTGTTTTCCTGTTGCTACAAACTGAAGTCCAAATTCCTTACCTTCTCTTTGGAAACCTGCATTACATGGTCTCTATCCTTTTGAACCTATCTCCATTCTGAATCTAGACTCTACTGTAAGGGGATCATTCTTTTGAGTCTGGGGTGCTGTGCTTGTCTCAAAATGCAAGTGAGATGAGAATAAAAGCCATAATCTGCTACTAATCAGTCAGCACGCATCAAGAAAGCAGACGTTTCTAAAGTCAGCCTCTGAAGCCAGCAGAAAATTGGATCAGAAAGGAATCTAAATGAAGACAGAGGAAGTAAAAGATAGGTTCAGAGACAAGTGTAAGGATCAACTTTAAGTTTGAACCTGAAGTGAGTATCTCTAGGGACAAACTAAATGCATGAAAAGTTAAAAGGGGGAAATCAAGAGTCATTGACAAAAGTGGGATGATAATTCACAAATAATAATTCACAAAAGTCCAGTGCTAGAAATGACATTGACGGTGATCAAGTCCCACTCCTTATTAGACAGAGGTTAACCAATTTATAGGAGAACCAGCCTTGTCATCAGACCTGCATATTCCAAGGCCATGCTGCTTGTGTCACTTTTCACTAATCTACCCCCACAGTCTCTCCCAAAGGGAATGACCTCACAGAGTCAGATCTAGCCTAGAAACAGGGAGCCTCATGTTGCTTTAGAATGCAGCAAAAAGCCAAGGAGAGGCGAGTTTTATCTGAGCCCTCAGGGGCTGTACTTTCCCTGGCACACAAAAGGATGCATCCAAGTCCAAAGTGTCTGGGTCACAGAGGCTTCTTATCCTAGGCTATGCTGGTGTGACACACAGAGAAACTGACAGGAAAAAAAAACAAGTCCATTTATTTGACTGTCTTGATAAGTGAATAGGATCAACTATGCAGCTGGGCTAAGGAATTACTTGGAAAGATGTCATGAGAGTGGCCAAGAGAAAAGAATCAATGCCTGGCAGCCAACCTAGTAGCCTCTTATAGCTAAAAATAGCCATCTCATCATAATCTTTTTGAAGAGGTTTCACATCCATTATATGAAGTTATTCATCCAACTTTCTGTAAGGTAGGTACAGTTTTCACTATTTAAGGATGAGGAAATGAGAAACAGAGGACACACCCAAGGTCGCATGAGCTCATCAGTAGAAGGGTTGGAATTTGGGCATACGTCTTGTGATTTCAAACCCACATAACTTATTACTTAGCCTTAAAAGGAATGAAAATTAGACACATACATCAACATGTATATTAGGGTAAGTGAAACAAGAAGAACACAAAAGGAAAAAAAAAACTTAATTCGCTGGCACCTAGAATAATAAAATCCACAGAGACATAAAGTAAAACAGTAGCTATCAGGGATTGGGAGAAGGAGGAAATGGTAAGTTATTGTCTGATGTGTATAAAGTATGGGACAATGAAAAAGTGGTGGAAATGATGGTGTATGTGTACTTTGTTATAGTAAAAGGTAAAATTTAAGAAATATTTTAAATCTACATGATTGTGGAAACACCCATTTTTTAACAATTCAATTTCTATATCATAGTTTACAGAACATTAGAAATAAAAGAACTCCTTAGTTTATAACAGAAGAAACAAGGCCCAGAGAGGGATGTGAATGAATTTGGATAAGTTAGAAAACTGGGAAGTGTGAGGCCCTGTGTGTGAACTCCCAGACGCTCCTAGTGCTTTCCACCAGAGTCCTTCGGAAACCTCTATGGCTAGCTTGCCTCTCAGTGACACAAATCATAGCCTGGGCCTGAACTTTTGCAGAAGTTTTCTCTCTTCTTTCCCATCTTTAATTGATGCAGTGAAACAGGACTCCATCTTGGCTCTCTTCTTTGCCTACAACCACTTCCTAGTGTGATTTAAATCTGCTCCATAGGGCTGGGGATTTAACTCAGCAGGGTAACTGACTGCCTGGTAAGCACAAGGTCATGAGTTCAATTCCTGGTACCAAAAAATCAATCAATCAGCTCCATGGCTTTCCACAAGTTATCTCTCCAGCAATGATCTCTCTTCTGAACTCAACATCTCTCCACTTAAAGATGCTAAAATATTTCAAATTTAATATATAGCTCCAACTTTTGATTCCTGTCCCCAAAACTTACCCATCTTCCTGTATTTCCTGTGTCAGTAAATGACAACCCCACTTCAGTTGCTTGGAGTCATCCTTGATGCCTTTCTTCCCATCCAAACCTTTCATCTAAACCATGTGAAAGATCATTCTAGGAGCTCTACTTTAACAATGTATTCTAAGTCTCATCATTTTTCACCATCTCCCCTGAAACCATCCAAGTACTTATTATCATCGTCTCTTGGCCAGACTGTTGTAATAGCCTTCTGTGGTGGCTGATGCAATGCAACAATCAGATTCCCCTTCAGGACTGAGTTATTCATTCCCTTAGCTGCTGGAAGTTTTGGCTGTGGAAGGCTCATAGTTGTATTCTTCCTTAGGAATGGCACCTGGTAAGGAGTTGCCTCCTCACAGTTTCTCTTCTGCCTAGATACCCACATGAGGAAGGTCCTCATTTAATTTGGGTTTCTGTGCAAATGGCATCTCATTACAAAGACTACCTTTAACCACTGCTATGCAAACTAATAACCCTGTTTACTCTCTAGCTCCCTTACCTTGCTTTAATTTTTCCTTCATAGCATCTGTCAATTTCTGATACATCTTTATTTATCTATTTATTGTTCTGGAGTTTAAGCTATAGAAAAGCAAGTGTGGGTGTGTGGCTGCATGAACACACTTGTTCATATACACATATCTGCACATACATGTGTGCAACTGCTTAGCCAGGAGCCAGAATATAGACCGGTGCACATGTTAGATACTCATATTCATTTCTTATTGTTGCTATAATAAATTAGCACAAATACAGTGATTTAAACAATAGAAATTTGTTATCATACAACTCTGGAGGTCCAAAGCTCAAAATGGTTCTCAGTGAACTAAAAATCAAAGTGTAGGGAGGGCTTTTGCTTCTGGAAGCTCTAGGGAAAATATTTATTTGCCTTTTCCAGCTTCTAGAAGCTACCTGAAATCTTTAACTCATGGCCCTGTGTCTCTATCTTCAAAACCACTAGCATAGCATCTTTAAGTGGCTCTGACTCTGACTTCTCTCTGCCTCCCTCTTCTACCTTTAAAGATTCTTGAAATTACATTGGACCTATACTGATAATCAGGGATAATTTTCCTTTTGAGGTCATTGATTAGCAGTTTCAATGCCGTCTATTACTATAATTCTCCTTTTTCTTAAAATGCAACACATCCACCAATTCTAGGGATTAGGACATGGACATCTCTGAAGGGCTGTTATTCTGCAAACCATAACATTCAATAAATATTTGAGAAATAAACGAATGAATAATTATCTAACTTCACCCACTCAGCAATCATTTAAAATCAATGCTATTTTTCTTCCATTTTAAAAATGATGGAAATGAATCATCAAAGGTTAAACTACTTGTCCAAGTTTACCTAACTAATACATAAAAGAGAAGAACTCAAATATACACAGGTTGATTCAAGTCTGTTTCTGACTGCTCCCACTTGCTTTATTTCCCTATAGTCATTATCAGACAAGTTTGTCTCCCTCATTAGACTCAGACCTCCAGAAAACGGAGACAATACCTTTATATATTTGCAACCCCAAAGCCCAGCCCAGTCCTGGCAAATAACAACACTAATAATAATACCAGGAATTCGCTGAGCACTTGGCCTGCGCTAAGTGTTATAAACACAACCTGTACCCAGAAAAATGTATCACATAAATGTTGGGTGGATAAAATAAGTTCTTCTCCCTCAATCTGAATGTCCACATTTTTAGCTCCAATGCTGAAGTTCTACACTCAATGTGCAGATTAAGTCGTATATAATCAGAGAGGCTGCAAAACATCAACAGTGGATTTATTTGTCTTCTGGTCTGAATCCAGAATTCCATGTCATTATCAATCATTCTGCCTAATCCATTCTAGATGAAGACTTTCATTTGACAAAGTAGAAAACAGTGTCTTAGACATACAGAAGACTTCAGTTTCCTCAGTACTCTCACACGCACATTCGATTCTCAAAACAGCATTGCACACAGGGGAAGGATGCAGTATTACTGCCAATTTATAATAAGAAAGCCTAGGCACAAAAACCCTAAATAGCTTGTTTAAGGTCACACAATGAGTTCTGTAGAGACTGGCAAAGATCAGCTTCTACCTGGATCCTCGGGGACTATGACAGCTCAAGTCTGGGGTCTGATTTGCCTCTTTCAGATCACCTAGCTCTTGTGATTATGAGGGTAACAATTTCTTAGTCTACACGTCCAACCTAAGAATTTAAAACCCTCCAGAAAGTAAAAGAGAAGGAGAAAGAAAAAGAGAGGATAACTGCCACTGGGATGGAGTTTTATCCTGGAAAAAAATACACATTTTTACTGAATATAAATTCTGGTCACAAAGAATTTTGATGGATAAATTTGGCAGGTTTGGGAGGTTTTTATTTTCCCTTAATCCACTTTTCTAATCAATCTTTCTGTTTCTACTGTGTTTTCCAAAGACTGGAAGAGGACTCAGGCTCTGGGATAAAAAGGAAAAGAAGAATCCTCAAGTTACAGAGCCTGGCTGGCTAACCTCGTTTCTGTGAAGCTCTGTGTGCTCTTTTGTGCAGCCGCGAAGAGACAGAAGAAAAGAGTCGCTGCCATGTTATCCACCAGCAGGCCAGCCGAAAGGGCCTCTGACTCAGGAAACAAAGTGCACCCACCGCAGGCTCATTCCCCTCAATTCTTCCCTGCCACGTGGGCCTCTCAGAAAATGACTCTGTCTTCCCAGCACTTGTCTGTGATTTGGGGATTCAGAGCTGCCATAGGAAAAGTATATGCTTCCATTTCCTCACACTTACAGAGTCAGCAATGTAATTCAGAAATCTAACTTGGCCACATTTTAAACACCCAATTTAAAGTCAACAACACAGAAAAAGAAGCCCACCTCTCAGAATCAATGAAGGAATCCCCTAAGTCATTTGTAGGATATACTCATCCTGAATTCTTCACCTCAAGAAAAATTCTACCAGGTTTGGTATTCCAAGAAACTATGGGATTTCTAAGTCCAATCTTTAGCCAAAGAGAACTCTCCAAAGCACAGATTTCTTCCCTTCAAAACTGTTTTCCAAATTGTCACTAACGCGATTTTTCTAAAACATACACTCTTTCATTTGACAAATATATTTTCAGTTGCTGTTGAGTGCCAGGCATTTTCCTAGATTCAGGGAGTATCCTATGATTAAGGCTGGAAGTACTACTTGCTTTGTCCAGAAGGAGGAGAAGAGGTTAAACAAACCAACACACATTACTCAGACAAGTGATCAGTAACAAAAATAAATCAAAATAGAGTAGGAGTAATAGAGGGGTAGAAAGCAACTTGAGTGGGATAGTCTTTCAGATAGTAAGACATATTTGAGCCAAGGCCTTGAGGACAAGAAGGAAATCAGCTGTGTCAGGATGCATGCATTCCAGACAAAGCAAAAAGAGATGCAGCAGATAAAAAGTAAGTTTGAGTATTAGAAAAACCAAGAAGCCCAGGAAGCTGACAGGTAGTGAGTAAAGAAGAATGGCTATAAATTGGGGCCAGACAGTAAGGCAGATAGAGTGACCATAGTTAAAAAAAAGATGAAAAAGAAAGAAAGAAAATAAATATATAGGCTTGAGACATATTTTGGAGGCAGAGCTGGCAGAGAGCTGACAGTTGACATGAAGAGGTGGGAAAAAATAATCAAGGACAATTCTGGGTTTTTGGCTCAAAAAACTTAGTAGATGGTGGTACAATTTTGAGTGGGGAGAATGATGGAAATTAAATTGGGAGAAAAACAAATGTTTAGCTTTAAATTTGTTCCATGTAAAGTATCCATCAGACATGCAAGTGAAAATGTCATGTATATAACTAGATACACAAATCCAGAGGTAGACAGAAGTTTCCAACTGAAGATATAAATTTAAGAGTCATTGTCTAAAGATTTAAATCTAAGAGTTATTGGTTCTAATTTCTGTTAATTAAAGAACTCCTCAAGAAAAGATATAGAAAGACCAAGAAAGCCCTGGAGTATGGTGACATTCAGAAGTTTAACAGTAGAGGAAGAACCAACAAAAGGATAATAAAAAAAAGAGGGGGCAGCAGTGGGGAAGAAGACAAAGATGTTATCACCCAATGAATCAGGAGAAGGCAATGCTCAAGAAGGGAGATATTCACTATGTCAAATACTGCTAGCAAGTGAGTCAAAAAGGGGAAGCCCTGTCCCCAGAGAAGGCCATAGCCATGGAAGGAATTAGTCCATCTTTTGGCTGGAAGGGCACCACCCAAGAATGCTGTTGGTTCTACAGAGAGCAGAAAGGGAAGAAAGAAGATAAACATCTAGAATAGTAGGGGGTTGGGGGGGGCACTGAAATATTCCAAGTATGAAATCTGCCCTATCTCTGGATTTTCCAATTCCTTAACCCAATACATACTCTAATGTTTAAGCAATTCTGAATGTATTTTAGCTAACAGCCATTAAATGTACTATAACTGATCCAGATTCATTTTTCAGTATCACTCAAACCCAAGACCATGCACCTCAAATCTCAAGCATTCTCTTAAGACTGTTCCGCTGACCGAAAGCCCTTCCTTTCTTTCCTCCTTGTTGTCTGTGTGTTTCCCACTCACCCTTTATATTCAGCTACAATATCACCTTGCTAAAGACCTTCTGGTATCCTGAACTCACTCTATTCTAGTGAAGAAACTTTGAATGAGCCCATCCAGGATTATTTAGATGGACCCTAAAGCCAATGACAGGTATGCTCACTGAGAAAGAAGAGGAAGATTTGAGATACAGTAGAACGGAATGTCACACAAAGAAGAAAGCACTTATCAGTGTGGCCTGCATTAGGTAACTCTTGAAGGCATATGCTCTTTACATTAGATTATAAATTCATTGAGAGCAAAGACCATTTTTTCTGTCCTAAAGGCCTTTTACGAGTCTAGCATCATGTATATATTCATTAAGGGTCTGTTAATTCTCCAGTGATTCCCAAAAATGTATGGACAGATAAGATTTCCTCTGCTATAGTCTTGTAGTTTCTGTGGTATGATGGTCTTGTATAAATACTCTTATTTATTCCCAAAGAATGAAGTGGTCCTTGATGACAGATACTCCTGAAATTACAGAGTTCTTACAAATCGCCTAATGTGTCATCTCATTTTATGAAGTGTAAAACTCAAGGCCAGAGCGTTAGAGTAGAATTCATTCTAGAAAATGAAGTTTCCTGATTTGCTTTTCATGAATCAACAGTGAGACAACCTTTCCTATCGGCCTTGAAAGTTGAAGGCAAGCAGAAGTGAGCATCATTCTAGCCATATTTGGTGGCTGTGTCCTCCCCTTTTTTGACCCCCATCTTTCAAGAGCCCTCCTATCCTCTACCTGCCTTACAATCAACCAGAGAAGGTGCTGATGAAACTACACCAAGCAAGGACTATTATCTCTTCCATCTCACTGCTGCTGGGAAGGGAAAGATCTTACTCCTCTTAGAAGAATTTCTGAGTTTGCATAAAAAGAAGATAGATAGGGTAGAAGAATTTTCCTCAGGGCTCTTCAACTTTTTCCTGCTTCTGTGGCGCCTTGGATTCCTTTGAGAGCAGCCATTGGCTGGGTTAGAAATGGTGGATGGAAACAATCCTCCTAAATTCCTTAGCTACTCTTGGCAGCCTCCATCAGGTTCTGGCTCCCTCCTGGTTGGCACAGTGGACTCACCTGGCTGGCTGGCAACTGCTTTCCAGGAAAATTGAGCACCTACCTGAGGGTCCTAGAGAGGAAAAGTGTTACAGTTTCTCCAAGTCAAGGAGAGATCAATGCACAAAGTGATGCCTGAGCTCACACTTTAAGGATAAACCAAGTTTGCAGAATGATGGAAACGTGGTGGTACATAGGTGGAGAAGAAGAGGGAAGGACATCACATGCAGAGAGAAGAGAACTTAAGCAAAAGCATAATAATGAAAGCACTGGGTATATCTTGGAATGACATAGCGGGTTGAAAGATGCCCCCTACCTTGCCCCCTAAATGATACACCCATGCCCCAATGCCTGGAACTGTGTGACCTTATTCGGAAAAAGGGGTCTTTGGAGACACAGTGAAGAAACTTTGAATGAGCCCATCCAGGATTATTTAGATGAGCTCTAAAGCCAATGACAGGTATGCTAACTGAGAAAGAAGAGGAAGATTTGAGACACAGTAGAAGGGAATGTCACACAAAGAAGAAAGCCATATGAAGACAGGCAGATATTGTAGGGATGCTGTGTGGCAGAAGAATGCCGGGAGTCGAAGCTAAAAGAGAAAAGAAAGGTGGTCCCAACACCTCGATTTCAGAGTTCTGACCTCCAAAACTTGAAGAGAATAATTTCTGTGGTTCAAGCCACCACATTTGTGGCAATTTGTTGTAACAGCATCAGGAAACTCAAACAAGTAGCCAGAAGTTCCTGTGGCAGAAAGGCAGGGTGCTTGGCTGGGGACACCAGCACCTGCTCCACAGCCCTTCCTGTCACACACAGGCCACAGCCACGTGTCCTTCCTTTAAAAGAAAAGTCATAAGGTCTCTGAAAGGGTCAAGGACAAAATACAGTAATGGGCATAAAAATGTTCTTGATAGGACTTGAATTGTAACCGAATCATTTCAAAAACAGATCAAAACCCCATGGTGTACCTTGGAAGTGGAGAGGTGCTTATCTCTTACTTTTTGGTACTATGACAAAATTGGTCATAGCTTGTGCCAGAGGGAATCTGACCAGAACTGCAGACTTGTAGCCAAAAGCCCATCTTAATCTCTGACTCCAGTGTCTGCCAGGCCTGAGGCACTGGAGTCATTGTTCCCACCTGGGAAGTGCAGAGCAAGCAAGGGCAGAGGTGCTCCTCAGGAAAAAGTGTGAGAGAAGGCCACCATTCTGAAGGACAAAGTGGTTCAGTAAAGAGAGGAGCTCATCTGCTGAAAGACAGCTCCCTTCTTTAGGGTCTAAGGCCCTTGCTTTTGCGGCATAAGAAAACAGTGAATATATATTCTGATATTGCATGTCCTTTCTGAGTTGTAAAGGAACTCACAGAGCAGTATGTGTTTAGCTGATCACTTGGTGAAGGCTGGTGGATGGCACAGGACAAGGGTACAACAGGCAGAAACTGGCCTTAGTTGCCTCCCTTTTCTGGGACTAAGGGTTGGTGTCCCCTGTGAGCATTCCAATGTGAGAAGAGTCACGATGGGTGAGGACAGCTGCAAAGGACCCACTGTCACCAAGCTAGGAGTAAAATCAAGGCATTGAGGCTTCTCAGCCAGGAAGGGCAGATTCGGTTTGCTTTTTATAGCAATCACTCTAGAAGCAGTGTGGAAAATGGGGTGGATGGGAGGAAACTGGTAACAGAAGGATCACGTTCCAGAATGTTTAAATAACAGTCCAAGGGAAGGATGAAGAGGACCAGATGAAGGCAGAGGCAGTGTGGGCAGCCGCTCCAACTGGAGAGGGGGCTCTGACTTGGGACACTAAGCAAAGAGCTGTTCTGCTAAACCAAGATCTGGAGGGAAGACAAGTGGCAGAATTCTCCACCCATCTCCTGCTCTGGGAGATCTGGCAGGTTGGCGCCTGGGCCTC
>RJWT010034819.1:0-13597 GCA_004365215.1 Cuniculus paca
TTAAAGAGAAAAAAAGAAAATTCAAGCAGCAAACACACAATTAAAAACAACAACAAAAGCAAAACAACAACAACAAAAAACAATGGCAATATTGGATTTCAACACAACATTTTGAGAGGCCTTATTTTTTAGAAATATAAGTAACTGGATTTTTCTCCTTACTCAATTTGAGAGACCAATTTGAATTCAAAGACTTGATTAGTTCTACATGTGTAGTCACATAGTCTACTCTGAAAGAAATGGGTCCTGCTAGCTTCAATCATGTATTCTAAAAGCCAACTAAGGCTAACACATTGTGAGCCCTTAAAAAAATCAGTGCATTTAGTCTTGGCATTATCACATTATCAGTACCTAACTGGCTACTACCTGAATTCTTTTTTTAAATTTTTTTTAAATTTTATTTTATAAAGAATAAAACCAAGCAGCATAAAACAGAATAAAGCCAATCAAAACAAGACAGTTTAAGTGACACAGGATTTCAAAACAAGAAAATAGGAAATCAACAATGGTTACCATAATGCCTCTTGTCTTTATAATAGCTGCCCATGCCTTTAGACATGGTAAAATCAAACAAAACAGAATAGAATAGAACTAATAAAAACGAAACAATAAATGCAATACAGGACTTCAAAACAAGATAACAGTAAATCCAAAATGGCTACCATAATGTATGTTGTTATCTTTGAAATAACTGCCCATGCCATCAGATATAATAAAATCAAATGAGACAAACCAGAATAAAACCCAATCAAACAAAACAATGAGAATGATACAGGACTTCAAAACAAGATAATAGGAGATTAACAACAGCCACCACCTTCAGAAGGAAATCCCTCATAGATGCTACACTGCACACTGCCATCCTCTGAATAGATGATCAGACGACCAGCTTCAGGCCTGCAAAGGCAGTGAAACACTAAACACTACAGGCTTTAAGTTGTATTTTACCTCATTAGCTATCATCACACCCTATGTTTTGCTGGCTCAGCCAGTTGCTTACAGGGGGAAGCAGGGGACCTTGGCTCTTTTTGTCACCTTGCCAGCATGCTAGAAGGGACTGGAATCCGGCTCTTCCCCAGTCAGCTTGTACATGGCACCAGCTCAAAGGAGGTCTTACCTTCTTGTTGACTTCTTGTTCTCCTCCCCCATAGTCTGCAAATGGTGCCGACTCACAGGAGAGGGCTGGTGTTTGGCTCTCCCCCAGTCATCCCACGCAGGGCCTACTACCTCAATTCTTAAAGAGTCAATTTTCTTAAAAAAGTAAAACATTTCCCTGACAAACCTAACTTAAATACTTTTCTTTAATAGCTTCTATATTTCTGAATATAAAACAAAGAAATATTCTGTTACAACAGAGAAAGTTTTACTGGATGACTTTTGAAGTATAGCAAAAGTGATTAAAAAGATGAGAAATTGGCGCTGGGGATTTAGCTCAGCAGTACAAGCACCTGTCTGGCAAGTGTGAGGCCGTGAGATTGATTCCTGGTACCAAAAAAAAAAAGAGAGAGAAATTTATATGTGTGCCTCTTGCCTTATAAACATCATTTACAAGGGAGGGTAAAAGTCATATCTCATAAAGATATTCACCTGTGGGAGGTGAATGCATGAAAGGAAGTCTGGGAAAAGTCATAGAGAACACATCAGAAAAGGACATTAATGCACAGCACAAAGGGGAAGACTTAGACATTGTTCAGTGCCTTGTTTTACAGAGGAAGAAATTGAGGAGCAGGTTGGGTGAATGATTTATCTAAGGACACACATGTGACAAGCAGCAAAGTTGAAAGAAGCAGCTAAAACTCCTGATTATCTCTCTTTGTTTGTTTGGAGTTTTTGTTGTTCTTGGGGTTGCTGTTTTTTGTGAGACAGGGTCTCACTATGCAGTTCTGGTTGGCCTTGAACTCACTTTGTAGTCCAGGCTGGCCTCAAACTCACAGCAATTCTCCTGCCTCAGCCTCACAAGTGCTGGGATTACAGGTTTGTGCCACTATGCCTGGCACTGATTATCTATCTTTTCCTCCACTTCATTGTAGGGCTCTGGCAGTGAGATCGTGTTTTATTGTAAAGAGGTTGCTCCTTATGATGTCCCAGGGGATTTATTAAACATAAGCTTAAAGGAACAAATGAGGTTGTTTTCTACTCAAATATAAACCTACCACAGGGCTTGCTGCCAACATGAGAAATATTTTGACATTTCCAGAATCACCTCTGATCAAGACAGAAGCCTACATTTCACCTGTCTTTTTAAAAATTTATTTATTTGTTTATTTTGATAAAACCTGCAATCCCTGAATCTATTCTCTCTTCTGGATTCAGAGAAAAACTACTAAAATCTGCTATGCTTCAATCTCTGAAACATTAACTGAGTTCTTGGCCATGAAAAGAATTTAACAAAATTCTGGCATAAATGTTTTGGGGATATTATGCCTTGTTTGCTCATTTTGCAGGTGTTTGAGCTGTTGTAGACTGTTGAAGTCAAGATGCTAAGGAAGTTCTTATTTGAAATGGGTCTTGTTTTAGAATTTCACTTTCTAAGCTATTATCTGATTTATTAACGGCTTTGTAGGGAAATCCTTTTATCTGTTTTAGACTTCTGGAAATCCTGTTAGCTGGGCCCAGAAAAACAAACAATTTTGGTTAAATAAATTTCAGATCTTTAGCACATACTAATACGAATATTTGCTATTAGGACGTATGTAAATATTTTATGAAAGAATGTTTGCTAAAATAAACATTTTTTAAAGATCAAAGAAAACTTCTATTTAGAAAATGTCTTTCTCCGTGGGGTTCACAAATGCTTTATAAATACTTAGTTGATATAAAATCAAGACTTTTTAAAGTCTGAAATCATCAAAATGTATCTTTTCTGTTGTGTGTTATATTTGAATATAGTTTCCATTCAGCTGAAAGATCCATGACATTATGGAAAGTTCTCCAGAAATAGTTGGAAATCTGGATGTCCGGGCTTTGGTCCCCACTGGGATATTAACCAGGCAGGCCTTGAGCAAAGAAATACTCACTTTGTGTCCTTCAACAAGGAGGTTAGCCTCAAACCTCCGAAGAGAGTTTGAAATACAATCAATTTAATTACATAACCCTACAGGAATGAAAACTCTCTGGAGATAGTCTTTCCAATCTGTTTGTTGACTGTAAAATAGAATTATGAAACAAGTTTTACAAAAACAAACCCTGCTTAGAACAAAGATCAATTTTCCATTTCTCTTTCTTCATGTTTATGGTTTCAATCTAAAACCTCAGTTCATATGAATAACACACAGAATTTGAGATTAACAGGAATAAGAGGATTCAGATGAGTGGGTTCACTAATGAACTGTGTTGCACTGAGAAAATCACCTGTCATCTGTAGTCCTCCATTTGTTCATCTGTAAATTGGGAATAATAACACCATGATGAAGTTGGATGAGCAAAGAGTATGATATGCTGGTTTATAGCATTCAAGAGATGGTAGAGGAGTCTTTAAGATTTTTAACATAAACACATTCATTCAGCTTGTGAGAGAACAGGAAATAATTATTTCCAGAATGAATTTAAGAGGGTAGAAAAGGGTAGTTAGAAAGTGTGTTGAGAATAATAGTACTTATTTTGAGAGGAAATCAGATTAAATAAAGAGAACTTTCTGGGAGCAAAAGAACTTTATAAATGAGAAAGATTCATTATGTGAATCAGAATAATTCAGGTTTCGAAAGAATAAGCCCGAATTTGAAAATTCCTACTTTATTTGAATAACGAAATTATGAATCCTCTGCAAATTCTTAGTAAATCCACAAGATACCGAATGTTTACATTCTCTGAAATACAGAAAAATTGTGTGTTCCCAAGGATAACTGAGTTACTCTTTAACTACAAAAATAAAAGATAGTGAAAAAATATAATATCAAATCATATTACTGCAAAAAACTTAAAAGCAATACTTTCCAAACTCTAAATGTTACTTATTTATCATCGTAGTTACTAATATACAAGTCTGGAGAACATACAAACCTCTCAATCATTTGTTAGACATTCAAAGGTCACCAGTCATATGCCCATCTCAAAGATGATCATAGAGAATATAACTATGGGTGGGAATTTCTGTTTACAAATCTAGAATCACCCCTCACATACTCCCCACAGATATAATAATCCCTTGTACAATAGTTTTTTTCCATTGACTGAGCACCTGTGGTTTGCCTAAGCACTGAGCAAGTGTTTCTTCATTACATCATTTACTCTGACAGGTGCACTTCGATGACAAGCCTTTTTCTAACCCAAGGCTGTGCCCTTTACATGTGAACAGCTACTGGATCAAAAATCTGCATTCCTGTCACTTCTGCCTATTCTCTTCGGAGTCACATAGCCCCAAATTAATTCTTTTCCCACATGTCAACTGTCCACATGATGTCACCTAGCAATGACCCTCATATTACCTCAGATTAATCAATCATTCCCTCTTTCCAGAAAGCCTGCTAGGCTTAACTCCTGTTCACCACTGTATCTCTGGTCCCTAGGATAGTATCTAATCCCTAAGGGGAATTCAGATACATTTGTTGAACATAAAATCTAGTCACATATACTAGATGTGCTAAAGTTTATTAAAAGTCCACCCAAAACTTTCAAATCATAACTGAATATAATCTTGCAGCTGTAGTACGGCCATCAGTGCAAAATACACCTTGGTTTTCTTGAATACAATCCAATGAAACATTATACTCACTGAAAAAGAGAACCACACATTGAGTTTCCATATGAAGTTAACTCAGAGCCCCAAATCTTCCTTAAAAGAATGCTTTTCTCAGTCAGGTCTTGCTAGCCTTTTATTTGTACTGTTAGTTTTTTAAGCACTAAGCATAGATGTTTACATTTATTCTCGAATATTTCTACTTCGATAAATTTGGACTAATTTGCATCCTTCGCTGCTTTTGTTTAAATCTGTCATGTATTTTCTAATATCATTTATACCCTTCTCAGTTTCAACCCTCTTATAAATCTTATTGCAAACCTTTTTGTATCTTATCTAAATCTCTAACAAAAAGTATTGGACAAACAGAGATGCATGGAATATCACCAGCAAGCTGCCTCAAAAATAGTATACACATGGCAATAAAATTATGAATCTCCCTAATTCACTATCCTCTGTGAACATTTTTTTCAAGGATAATATGTAAAGCTTTGTCAAAATGCTTTGCTCAAAGCAAGAGAGTCCAGCTCCCACAGTAATAATCCTAACCTAAAGCTAAATGTGATGAGGGGCACTCTATATTTTATTTTATCTAATCGATTGTTTGTTGCATAAATTTTACACTCTAAATCCTATAGGGCTTCAATTTTTGAAATGAATACCAGGTTCTTATGACTCAGAATCGTTTACTTCTTAGTACATTTTGAATAGTTTCTCTGATTTTCTGCCATATTTGCCCCTTATTTAGAGCAATGAATGTGTCTGATTAAATAAAGGAAGAACAATTTGTTCAAGGAAATGGATGATGAAAAGAGATTATTTAAGGGAAATGCCAGTTAAAAACCTCAAAACATCATCAAAATATGATATGGCTGTGTGGTTTAGAAGCAGTCTCCTTCACAGTTGGTTAACTTTTCTTTCTGATGCAAGAATTTTAATACATAGCTTGAATTTACAATAAGACCTTCTATCCAACGACATGCAGTATGTGGTAAAGTAATTTAATAATCATGAGAGGAGAATTTCTTGCTAAAGCACGTTGGCTGAGGCTTAACTTGGTGACTACAGTCTTGCAAGATCCTTGCAAGAAAGAAGACAATAACTTTTTACAAGAAAGATTATTATTCTTCTTATTTTACACTTGGATCTATTGACAAATCTGGACTTTTGGAATATATTGTCTTTACTTGTTCAGGCATTACCATCTGTTTATAGATAGCAATCTATTTTTCTTAGGGCAAACCAAATATCTATGACATATGTGTGCTTTAGAAAATGTTTTCTTTGAGTTGTTGAAATAAATCACAATGTTGTTTTTCTATTTTTGTCCTTGCACAGATTTCAAGAATAACTTTTAAGGTATTTTTTTTTAATTTAAAAGAGGAACTATCCATTCACCAAAACTAAAATTCTATCATCTGAATTTACCAAGGAACATGCAAAGGCCTTGTACTTGATGAGTTTAAATACAATATAATAAAGGAGCAATGTCAAAGCCAATCAAAACTTACACAATAAATATCTACCACAAAATTATTTAACACCTAATTTATTATTATCTTAGTGATTATTATCTTGATGCTAAGATTTTCTTTTTGGACCTTGTAATGTAAAAATAATGAGTTTCTTGCTATATTGCAGTGTTAGTTTAAAAGTCCCATATCAATATTTATGTTCTTCCTGAAAAGTCATTTGTGGATTTAGATCCTTAGCTGTAGTAAGTCTATCAGATTTTTTTCTATATTTGACTTATCATATATTTTACTAAAATATGGGGTACCCAAAACTATAATCATATGTGTTTATTAGAGTGATGTGTTAAAAATAATATCTTATGAAAAAAATGTTTCTAACATAAATTATTTAAAAACCTTCTTGTAAGCTCAACCTTTTCACTGCTCTAGGAAATATAATATCACTTATTCTGGTAGAGAGCAAGTATGATAAGTTGGAAATTGTTGCATTTTAAACAATAAATATTCATTAGAAATTGTTCTCTGATCAATTGGTACATCTTATTTTAGTTCATATTGTTTTCCTTCAATCTGTTCTGATATTTTCATTAGAAGCAAAGTGACAAAGTCATAACTCTGCAGGCTTTGTGTTTTTTCATTGCTGAAGCAAGTAAATGTACATAACTTGGAAGGAAAAAATAAATAAGGAAGTCCTCACTGATGTCAAATGTCTTTCTGATTCCAAATAGCAATAGGAATAAATTATTGGTTTAATAGTATTGCTTGAGAACTTCCAGCTTTCTGAAAATATTAACAAAATGACACACTATTTCCAGAGTGAGTTCTTTTTCTTTTGACTGTAAAGATTAAAGACCCTAGAGAATAAACTACTTTGAGTTTATTTCAAAGTCTAATACATTTTTTAAAAAATATTTAAACAGAATGATAAAAAAGTTCTTAATTTATTAACAATTTCCCTTACCATTCTTCAGCACTATCATCATTTATAGATGAAAAATTTATTTTCAACATGGGTTATTAGTTATTATAGAATATAAAGAAGAGATCCAGATTTTATCCTGATTTATGTAAAGGATAATTATACAGTCAGAAATCTGGCTCAATAAAGGGAATGAATTATTTGGGTTAATCTAAAAAGAGAACTAACATTGAATCCTACAGAAACATCACAGATTTCTAATTTTTAAAGAATTTTACTATATTAAAATTCCTATATGATAAACATGATTGCACTAGGTTTTACTTTAAGTTTTACAGTACCTCAGAAACATCAATATGTCATAAAATGGAAATAAACTCACTCTTTGTATACCATAAATATTGACTGACTGCCTGTTGGATCTTAGGCTGCATACTAGAATATTAAGATCCCTAACAGAAAAGAAAAGACCATGTCAGTGTGAGATAAGGAGAACACATAAATTCATGCATCTAGTAGTATGTAAAAAAACAGTAGCTTGGTGTAGGTCTCACCAAAAGTAGACCTTGGTACAAAGACATGGATGCAGACCATTCTGAGGGAAGGTAATCTTAGGAACACAAATGAGCAGGTTACCATGTGTGCAATGGAAATTCAATTCCAGTGGGCTCATGTGAGAAACCACACATCGAAATTACCCTGTGAAGGATACAGAGGCTGAGATTTGATCATGATCTTCTTAATTGATTGAAAGATATTCCTGGAACTTCTGAGCTGTCTGGCCAGAAAAAAAAAACTCTAAGGCAGAGAAGCAGAGAGATACTGTATCATGAGGTGCAAAGCCATTCACATACAAGGGGAGCTGTCATATCACAGCTATAGATGAACTCTGAAGTAGTGAAGAGATATGGAATGTGACATCAGTAGTCTTTGCTACAGGTGATAACACAGGGTCCACTGTTAGAATAGAGATCCAGAAGACAAAAAGTCAGTTCTATCTGGGGAGCCAGGAAAGATTTCAGAGTATAAAAGATGCCTAAACTGAATAAAGGCTTGTTCTCCAGGCAAATATAGAGTAAAGGAGGGCAGGGTTAATTGCAGGTACACTTAGGTGAGTATCCGATTACAGAAAGGTCACTTTCTGCAAGCATGGAGTACTGTCTCTGTGTTAACTGTGATAAAATTCATTGCTTAAATAAGCCAGCTTATAGAATGGGAGAATATTTTTGCCAAGTACTCTTCCAACAGAGTACCAATATCTAGAATATATAAATAACTTAGAAACTTAACATCAAAAGTAATCCAATCACTAAATGAGTAAGGATTAAACAGACACTTGTCAAAAGTACAAAGGACCAATAAATATACAAAGAGTGTTCAACATCCTTAGCCATCAGGGAAATGCAATCGAAGTTGCATTGAAGTTCTATCTCTCTCATCAGAATGGATATCATGAAGAATATAAAAAAATGATAAATGAAGATAGGTATATGGGGGAAAAGGAACCCTTGTACACTCTCTTAGTGAAAATGTGAATTAGTACAGCTATTATGAAAATCAATATGGAGGTTCCTCAAAAGACTACAGATAGAGCTACTATTTGATCTTGGTATACCACTCCTTACTATAGCCCCCAAAGAATTAAACTCAGCATACTATAGAAATACCTGTACACCCATACTTACTGCAGTGCAATTCACAATAAATAAGCAATAGAAATAGCTAGGTGTCTATAAACTCAAACAAAACAAAGTAGTATAAAACCAGATAAAAGAGAATATCCATCAACAAATGAATGGATAATGAAAAGATGGTATATTATACACAATGAAAATGGAATATTATTTGACCATAAAAAGAAAATTTTATCATTTGCAGGAAAATGGATGAAACTGGACGCGATGATGCTAAATGAAATAAGCAGACAGAGAAAGTCAAGTATCACACGTTTTCTCTCATGAGGGATCGTGGGAGGGAAGGAGATATGGGGGTCGGAGGGAAAGAGACAGACAGACACAGAGACAGTGACACAGAGAGACAGAGAAACAGAGAGAGAGAGAGAAAAGAGGCAGAGAAACTGATAGACGGATAGAGACAGAGAGAGGAAATAAAATAGAAGGGAGGAAAGGGATCAGGTGAAGATGGAAGTGAAAGGGGATAATGGAGGAGATTTGTCCAATTATTTCATACAATTATAGGCTATGCCAATATGAAACCCATTAGGCTATATAACTAAGATATATTTTAAAAAATAGGAAATTAGGGCTTGTTTCTTTATAGATTAAATCAGTGGTGTGGAATTCATGACCATAAGAACATTTCACACTTAAAGCTAAGCTTGCCCCTTACTCTGTCTATATATCACACTTCTGTAATTTTAGAGCAGAGTTTAGGAAGGAGCATTTTAACAGGAGTCCCAAGTGCTTCAGATGCAGTTGAGCTGTGAACAGTGAGATTAAAAATACTGAATTAAGGTTGATTTGGGTCTGGGAAAGAAGTGAGCTTCAAACGAACAATGCCAGAAGCAAAGGGATCAGCTCCTTGTAGTTTATCCAGAACTGATTCATATCACAGGAAACTGTTCAGTCCCAGTTAGATGGAGACAATTTGCCTTTCTAGCATGAAGGGAAGTGCCACTGTGTCAGGCAGCTTACTGAACACTGAAGTATCACCATCTCTATGCCATGCATATCTATAGATTCCATACTGCCACTGCCTTACACACACACACACACACTTCATGCTGCTACTACTTTCTTGTCTGAAATCTGTGACTGTTCCTGAGGAATAATCTGGTGCTCAGAAACTCATAAGACCCTGAATTCAAGTCCTGCTTCCAGCTCTACTTCAAATTCCATCACTCTCATGCTTGGAAATGGAGGAACTCCAGAAACTAAAAGGAAACAAAAGAAAAGCAAATAAAAGTGCATACTAGTTTTGGGAGGACTGTCTACATAAACATCCTAAAGTGATGCACAAAGCTGATTTGGGCTCCTTATCTGAGTTTTATCACTGCTCCACCATGTAAAAGGCATGTTACCTTGGGCAAGTTACTTCTACTTTCTACTCTCTTTCCTCAACTGCAAAGTGGATATAATAATAATAATATCTAATAATATCTACTTCATAGCATTAGTCAAGACATGTAGCACCCTCAGGACACTGCCTGCTGCACAGAATTCTTCTATAAATGGAAGTTATTATGGTTATTAAACCACTAATATTTAGGATAATCCAGAACCATTCAGTTACTTGTATGAACATGTCTTTTTTTGAAACTCAACGAAATCAAGTTGCAACATTCAAAGACATTTTAAACAAGGAATTCTTTTCCCATCAGCTAAAATTATGTGTGGAACATGCCCCTGCACTTCCGCTTTTCCCTGGTTCTGGTGAAGGAAGGATGAGTCAGCCCCCCACAGGATGTTGATGAGCACCCCAGTTGAGTGAGAGCATTCAGTAAGCTCACAAACACAGGAGGGAGGCTTGGAGACATTTCAAAGCCTGCCGACACTCAGATTGCTTCTGATCGCTTGTGGATTAGTATTGGTGGTAGGTCCTTAACCACACACTTCACCTCCATATGTCTCAGTCTTCTTCACCTTTCCCACTGACTGTGACAATGAGAATATTGAAATCAATAAGTTCGCTTTTTTTGTTCCAAATACTTAAGTACTTTGAAATGAAAAATGGTTCAGGAAAAAGAAGCCAAGACAGAGGCAGAGAGAACATAGGTGGGAGTTGCAACTGGCAGTGTCCACAGTCTAGAGATAGCAGTAGGTTATGAATGGGAAAACTTTGAGTCTCACTTAACTTTTCACTACTCAATAGTGCAGACAGGTCATTCTAATTCAATGGACCCTGAAATATCTCCCTTGCAAAATAAAGGCACTGGGCCAAATAAACAGCTATTTTCTCTCTGGTTCCAAAAAGATTTTAAAAATATTTTATGATAAAATGTGAGACAGGTGGCTTTAGCCTTATTCATCCTTGTCATAAGTGACTCCCCCTCTGTCATAGGGTGAGGATGCATTCTTCAAATACCATTCTCAATTTGAAAGTGACCTAATCACGTGTTTATCTTTCCTACTAGACTGAAATTCCTTCACATCAGAGACTTTGTTTTAATCTTATTTTATCCTTAGTGCTTAGAACCATGCCAGACATGAGAAAATGTTTAGTAAGTCCCTCAACCTCATTTTTGGCTCTTCCTTTGCTCTCCTGCCAGTGCCTCCATTGACTGAACACAGCAGGAAGTGAAGAAGCAAGGCAAATGGGGAGAGAGTACATAAAGGTCAGCCTTCCAGGGCACCAAGTGGGTGGAAAATCAGATCGAGGGGGAAAGGGGGAAACAGAAATCACCCAACCCACTCACTCTCTGTACCACCATCCTCCTCCCAAAGGCATACTGGATAACTATTCATTCAAGTAATTCTTTTCTGTGCAAATACATGATATTTTCTCAGCAAATGTGCACATACTTATATACACATGTTTACACATTGTTTTCTAAGTATTATCTACTTTCCAGCATATTTTTTCTCACCAATCAGATTGTAGGCTCCATACTGACAAGATGACATCTTCTACTTCTAGAGCCATCTCTAGTGACTCACGTTATATAAATGACACTCAATATATGTAGTGTTCATGAGCACCTTTAACCAAGTTTTAAAATATCAAATTACATAGTTATTCCTGTCATGTTAATTTCTAAATCTCTAACATAGTTGAATAAACTGCACAATGTAATGGCAAGGTCTCCCCCTTACAAAGACTTTGGATTTCAGTCCACAGTAGTTTCCTGGAATTTGTTCACTCAACATGCCTTTATTACTATTCCGTGGGAGTAAAGTGTGTACGAGGCATTGTGAGAAATCAATTTGAATTAGTTTCTATCTCAAATAACTTAGAGTGAAATAGGAGAGATAAGCCATTTGTGTAACTAGGTGAAAAGAAGAAAAAGGAATCTTCAGAAGAAAATGAAATGCTAAGAGAGTTCTGCATAAGAGCAATGATTTTGGTAGAGGAAATCAAACTAGGATTCATTTGGATTATGCCTTGAACAAGAAGTGTTTTTTGGCCATCAAGAAGTAAGAAAAAAAATATGCTATATGCATATGATTAGAAGTTTTCAGCGGAAAACAATGCTCTGAAAGTCAAAAGAAAGAGTCTCACGAGAATACAAATCTGAAAAAAATGCTGGAATCAGATATGGAAGGCCTTGTACAGTAGGCTAAAACTGAACCACATTTTTTAGACAGTTTAGGGAGTTACTAAATAATTTTGAGCAGGTAATAAGAGTTAGAATTACAAGGAAAAATAATAGCAGGTGACTGTACATTGAGAGCTTTCTCCTGCCAAACATGGTGGGGTTTTTCTCTCTTTCTATTTTGTTCTTGTCTTTGTTTGTTTTTATTGTTGCCATTGTTTTGTAGTGCTAGGGATGGAATCCTGAGTCTGAGTACTAAGCAAGTACTCTAACAGAAACCTTCGCAAGCTTGCTCTTCATACTGACCTCCACTGGTACACTCAGTAATCAGGAGCAGCCCACGCCAGAATGGGGTATTGGACAGTACTATACCACTAATACTATTTAGGATCACAGCTGCAAGATGATAATGAAAAACATCTAGGTGGTTTCACTAGTCTTTCCAAACTATAGAGTCTATGACACAAACAATGCATCGCCCCCTCTCTTCCTCAACTGTTTAACCTATACCTGGGGCAAACTGCTACACACATATTAACTCATTTAATCCTGAAGATATCCCTGTGTAGTAAACTCCATTGTTATTGCTAGAAGGGTACAGAAAGATAAAGTGATTTTCTCACAATAATAAACTTAGCAAGTGGCAAAACTGGAATTTGATACCGGTTGTTCAATTCTTAATAGCTACTCCAACTGGCCTGGCAAGAAGATTATAACTTCTTTGAAATCAGAGGTTGTACCTATTCAGTTTAACTCCATGTAACCCCTGAGAAAATAGGAACTTAAAATAGTTATGTTGTGGTGATTGCAGACATCTTTAAAAAACAGATCCATTTTTTAATATACATACAGTAAACAACTATATCCTGATTTTAAGTTGGTTCTATTTTGAGTTCCCATATACATAAACCAGAGCCTCTACTAAGAATCCAGGTGTATTTGACAGAAACCAAATAACTACAATTGTCTAATCAGACATGTGGAGATAAATGCTACACCACTCACTGTAGGGGCAGGCCAGAAAGTTAATATTTTCAATGGTTAAGTGAAGTCATTGCTTGAATTCTAACTGATAGATTATTTACAACATTTCTTTTCAAGTAGCCAAGTGCTATTGTTTAAAATGGTTGTTATTATTAAACTCTATTCTAAATGTCAAGGACAAAAGCTCCTTGTCACATTAAGTTGCAAGCATGATTGGACATTAAAGTGAATTTCATATGATTATGCTTCAACACTGACATTATACCTTAGAAAAGAAACCCTTCTGAATTGTGGATTCAGTGATCACTGGTTCAACTATGTGAGGTTCCCTG
>RJWT010034820.1:0-13080 GCA_004365215.1 Cuniculus paca
ATCACACTATGATTTTACACAGAGCCCCCTGAAAGATGAAAGAGTCCCCCTCAATGGATATTATATCCTACAAAGCCTAAAAGTCAGCCTCCTGTTGGTTCAACCCCAAATTGGTTGTCCATTACTAATCTAACTACAAACAATAATTTAAAGGATATCATCTCTAAAATAAGAGGCTATCATCCAGAGATACAGTTTACGCTGCATATATTTCTGGGATATTCAGCATCTGCTATTCTTTTGAAAATAACCTGGATATGCAAGAAAAAGGACTAAGAGAAAAACTAAAGAATATAAATATACCCACAGGTAATGGATGTATTAAGTCACTAGGCATGGATTTAAAATAACTTTTAAAGTGCTTAAAACTGGATCACAGGCTGCAAAATTGTCACTATAAAGCATATATTTATATATTATTTGATAAATAAATAAATATACGTGTGTGCATGGAGATCTTTAAAATATCAATATCTAAAAATAAGAATATTATAGACATGACCATTGCTTTTTTTCTCTTTGTTTTGTCTTCTAATACAATAGATTCTTTAACCTTCCTTTTCCTTGTTTTCTGCTTCTCTTCAGTTATTATTGTGCTTCTCTTCAGTGAAGTGATCAGAGAATCTTGACTAAAGAGACTGTGAGAGCTGAAGATTATGCTGGGCTGGCTGAGTCTGTGGGGCCAATAGTTAGCCAGAACTTTGGAACTGGATGAAATTGAGAATATGAACTGACTGGGACCAAGAAAATATCCAAGGATCACGGGACCTGTGGTTTCAGATACAAAAGTATACATGCGTTGTGTTTTCTGTGATATTATTGTGCTATATATTGTGAAATTATAATTTTATAAATTTTAAAAAATAACTAAAGTTGACAAGCTAAGGTAGTTATTACCTTAGAGAAGGAAGTCAATGATTAGTAGTATTAAAGGATGCTTTCAGCAATTTCTATTCCTTTTTTGGGATAGTACATTACACAGTTGTGTGTGTCTGTGTGTGTGTGTGCGCATGCTTAATTGTGTATGTATAAAAACGCCTTAAAGTAAATACTCAGGATTTGTTATTTTTATTGACAACTTATATGCAGTAAAATTTTACTTGAAATACAAATTCTGACATGAGCATTTACAAATAAATTAGAATTAGCAATAAAAATAAGACAGAGAGAAGTGTATACTTGGCAGTGTGAGCATAGATCTGGGAGCAAAAATTCAATAGTGCATATGCAAATTATAAGCAGTCCCACAAGTGAAATGTAAATGTTGTGGCAAGAATTGATGGAAATGAAGCTAGGAGAGTAGGTAAGAACAGGTACATAAAGGGACTTGAATATTCCTACAATACTATGAATGTCAGCTTAGGAAATGGGAAAAGGAAGGATTAGAAGAGAAAGGGAAAGGGGAAACCAGGAATTCTGTTTTAAAACCATAGTGACATTCTAACAAGCAAGGTTAAAATACAAAGTTTAGGATTTGGGATACTGTGAGGAAAAAGACTGGGTGGCATGTATTAAACCCATTTATTTACTACTGTGGTTAAACAAATATAGTAATGCTAACACCAAAATGTAAATGCTTTAGTCTTCACAATTTAAAACTCCTAATCTAACTTAAAATTTTTTGTTGTTATAGATAGGAAGAAGTTGGGAGATAACATAATAATATTGCTTTCATAATTTTTTATTTGATAGCAATTGAATTAATAGCTTATTAAGGACTTTTACACATATTAGAAAGGCACTGAGGACAATATAAATGGAGTCTCTAAACAGTGCAGACTATCAAAACTACCACCCCAATCTTTCACACAAAGAAAAGAAAACATGAGACAGAATATAGGAGATACTATAAGAAACATTAAGAACAAATAGAAAAACATAAAAGACAGAATTCAGAACAATAATATCTGTTACAGCAACAAATGTCAGTGGGATAAACTAACCTATTAAAAGAAAAAAGACTTAGATGATACCGAAAAATAAAACTTAAACACATGCTGTATATATGAGATATATCTGACACTGACTCAGAAGCTTTGAAAATAAAATGACAGAAACCACACCAGCCTAAGACAAAATAATAAATCAGAGGTCATAATAGTAATATTGGAATATGTTATAAGCAAGGCAATAATTAAATTACAAAAATAATAAAAAGAGTCAGAGAAAATCGGGTACTCTTGCATCTTCAAGCAACACAGAATAAAACCTCAGAATGTATAACCAAGAATTCCAGGCAATGAAAGGAGAATAAATGGAAAAATGATATTGTACATCTGGGACAGAACTTCTTTCTAAGTGCCTAAGAAATATTTATGGACATTGAGCATATATTAAACTATTTTTAATAAGTTCATGCATAAAAAACTCATACCCTCTGTAAATTCATACATAAAAACTACTTGAATCATATTCTCTAAATAATTTACAGAGAAATTATTAATTATTCCCAAAATAGAATCCAAAAATTTAACATCACATTTTAAAACTTAACGAATATGTGTAATAGATACTGTGTGTAAAGAATCTTCTTGTTAAAAGGAAGTCATATTTTATAATACATGGAGGAATCATGAAGTAACTATTCATAAGGTCAGTGGACTTACCTGAGTATTAGCTCTCTCCCCAGAATCAATTCTTTTACTAAAAATGAATGAAAATCATAAATGTTTGATTCATTTAGATGAAGGGGTAACAAAACAATTTGAGGTGAGTCAGGAGAATTTAAAGGAAAGCATTAAAAACAGTAGAAACTGTGAGTCATGTTTTTAAATATAGAACATGAGAATTCAAAAGAGAAAAAAAAGAGAAAGCACGAATACCACAAACTGGAAGTGACTTAAGGTGACAACCACAGACAGGAAGCTTGAGGGCATTTTTGGCCCAGATCACAGCAGCATCAATGAGAGTAAGAGACACTGGATTCCAGGAGGCTCTGCTTGCTCTGCAACCTGATGGTGCTCAGAGTCCAAGGCTGAGAAACCACAATCTTTATGCTACTTCAGCAAGGGAGACCTGAACACATCTCTGCCACATGACCCAGATAAAGCCAAGCTGTTGTTATCCTCAGAACCACAAACCACCAAGGAAGCAATGGAGGACAGAGCATGAAACTTGTTCTATACAAAATTCCCCACCCACGTTTATGTCATCAGCTTTCAGGAACCCAGGTTTCTCTGGTCTTTTATGACAACGTGAGCTTTCCCTTCTTATATCCAGTCTGGTCCAATTTCCTATGCATGCCCAACTCAAATCCTTCTACTACATACTCTGGAAAATCTAACTTGGGATTGTAATGGGCCTAGAGTCTCCATGCTGTAGGATGTACTCACTAACATCTTGTCCTAATTATTTAAACTGGCTTCCAAGGAAGACATTCATTTTTCTGTCACCATCTTGATCTTTAGTGTCAACTTGAATTGAAAGAATGTGGTCTCTGGACCACACACACACTTCGGAGGATCATAACATACATATTAGAAAAATCAATTTATAAACGAACACATGGAGTATTCTGTCTCTTGGGATACAGCACAGAGGGCTGGCTCCAACAAGCTAAAACCCCAAAAATCCATTCTCATGATTCATATGGCTGGAGCCCCAGGGAAATGCTTTTCCAACTCTCTTTCATCCTATGTCTTATAAACAACAGTCAACAACATTGGGAATGCTATTAAATTTGTAGGTTGTACCACTGCATACAACAGAAAAGGACACAGTCTCAGAGTCTAGGGAACATTTGGGGGATATAAATTTAAAAAAAGGAAAATCAATATAACTTCTCAAATAATTTTTCTGATTACAGCAAAAAATTATTTTTTCCATAATGTCCCATTATAGCAAAAGTAGGTTTTGCAAAGCAGTTTTTGTAATTTCTCAATGGCCTTGTGTGTGTCTATTTCTAGTGTTTCTTTTTAATTTCTTCTCTCCTCCACCCTAACCCTATTCTCCAGTCTTCCACATGTCAGTAAACAGCATTTCCAAATACTGAAACCTGAGAATTATTTTACCATTTTTTCATAACCTCAACTCCTCAGATGTAACAAGCCATTTCTTTAGTCTTTTGATGATATTCCTCATGTCCTTTACCCACATATTCATTCTGGTATTTTTGTAACTTCTGCTTCTCTCCTGCACTTTCCAATCCTTTCTTCTCTGGGCTCTCTAGTTCCATGCTCCATAATTAATAGCCAATCAGAAGACAGAGAATTACTCCCATAAATTCACTTAAAAACTAATTTCCTGAAGAACAGTGGACCAACATTCATAAATGATTATTCAGTGGGATCCTATCTTGCATAAATAAAATAACTTGCACTATCAGGATAGAGTAGATGTGTCATTACTAGGAATTCTATTGCCTAAATTATTCATGATCATCTCTATGTAGATCACTGTTAAGGTTTAGATCTAAACTGTTTCCCCAAAAGTCTCATATGTTCAAAGATGAGGCTTACTGAAAGTGATTGGATCACGAGGCCACTACATTTATCAGTGGATTAATCAGTTCATAAGTTTATAGATGCATGTGTTGTTAGGAAATGAGTCTGGTTGGAGGAGGTACATCTCTGGGAATGAGCCTTTGAAGTAAGTCTCTTTCTTGCTGTCTCTGGCTCTTACTGATCTCTCTTCCCATGGCAGCCATGGGTTAAGCAATTTTTGTCTTCTATGACTTCCCACTGTGACACTTCTGCCTTGGAGCCAGCAAACTATGGACTAAACCCTCTGAAACCATGAGTCCTATAAACCTCTCCTTTAAATTGTGGGTGTCAGATTTCAAGTATATTGGCCCAGCGATAGGAAAGCTGACTAAAAGGGCCACAGTGTTATCACTAAAGCTAAACACTTACACAAATATGGTTATTTTTCAGAATTGCTTCACAAAGCGTCAATAATAATGGGATTAGTGTGTTCAAAGACAGAGTATTTTGAGATGTACAGAGTATTTTGAATTGAATTATATTTTTTACTGTAATTGTTTTAAATTTAAACATTCACCATATTTTTATCACATCTTGTAAATAAGTAAATCATTTCATTTGTATATTTTAATTATGCATATGTGTACATTTATATTCTCTATATATACACAGATGTATAGATATACAAATATATATTACTATGTAGACTTTTTTAGCCCATTTTATTACTCCCTTTTCTCTTCTTCCCTCTCTTTCTACTTTATGCTCCTTACCAAGTAACTCACACATTAAATTAGCATATGTACTTCCATGTTTTTGTTTATGGCTGTATAATTATATACATTCAACCAATATATATGCACAGAATCATACATATACAAAACTCCATATATGCAAAAAACTGACATTATTTAATAAATACATCTTTATATTTTGTGGAATTTTTAACGTATTACTTCTCTCCTTCAACAAAGTACTTGGTGGGAATTCTTCCACATCAACTATTATAGCTCTGAGACATTTTCTTCCTCATAAAGTACTGTATGGTGTAGATAATTCATAATATATTTAGTCTATAATCAAATTCATATTAGTTTTTAATTTCATCACCATTAAATTTTGTCACCATAAAATATCTGTATACACACAAAATATGTCTAAACATATAAATTATCTATATATACCTGTAGAAAGTTTTCTGGGAATCAAACTCTGAGTGCCTGAGAGTATCTCCAGGAGACTTATTGAGCATTGAGCAATGTTCTCAGAGACAAAAAGTGTGAGGAATAAGACAGCCAGGATTGGACAAAAGGAGACTGTATTACATTGCCGTTTTATTCACACCTCCAGTAACTGGGACAGACCCACAGCTGGCTGGTTGCTCAGAGTTTTCCTGAATGAGGCCTGGTAGGAGCACATAAGGCTTTGTGCTCCATTATGAATGCTGTCCATAAAGAGGGGCCATAACTTAGATAGCCAACTTCTTTTTGTTGAGGACAGTTCCTGGAAAGTGACTTGCTTGGGAGACCTTGCAGTTTTGACCCTTATGAATTTAGCTAAGATGGAACTATATTTCCCAGAATTCCCTTCCCTGTATTCAACTCTCTTCTTTAGTGTTCAACAAACAACAAAGCAGCAGGAGACTTGGAAATCAGAAGTAAATGAGTCAGAAGAAGATGAGATATTTTCTTATATCTGAAAATCAGTATAGGAAATCAGGGTCTGGAAATGTGTACCTTTGTAGTATTCTACTGACTCACCAGATTTATTAGTGAATTGTATCCACAATATCCCCTACTCCTACCACATCTACTGCTTTGGTGTGTCTAAGTCTTATACAAGTGACTGTGCAGCTTCATGGTAACAGACACTATTTTCTCCTTCAGGTCCCTCATGGAACTGAGGAGTGAGTGGTAAGAGACCTGGACTCCAATTTTTCTTCATGCACTGCACATCATGGTCTCAGTTCCATTGTGTCTTTCCCTTGTGCATGTCCTGCTTTGCTTTTTGTCTGCTGATGTGATTCACCTACCTGGACTTCAGACCCAACACCAGAAGTAGAGCAACAACATAGCCATTATCTACTCCCATTATGTTAGTTCTGGTTCCTATATTATTTACTCTATATCACCATAGTTAGTTCTGGTTCCTATATTATTTACTCTATATCATCATAGTACATCAATGATACTATGCCTTTGACATTTGGAGAATGAGCGATTGTGCCCTGATGGGGACATCTAGGTGGTGCACTATAGGGCCCTCTACAAAAAAAGAGATTAATTGCAGTGAAACTGAACACCAGAATAAAGATGACTGGATCAAGAGTATACATACATATGTTTAAAAATAAGCTAGGTTGCTTCCCACAAAGTTGTAATAATTCACATCGCCACAATGAACACAAGAACTTTTATATGCTTCCTGCACAGTACTTGATGCTGTTACTCCTCTCAAGTGTCATCAGTGTAATACTTTTAACAAGATGTCTTCTTATGCTTTAAATTTGCATTTTTCTCTCAGTCCCTTGTGTTTGTCAAGTATTTGAATATATTATTTTGTGAATTGTTTGTGCTTTTGTCCAACTTTTCTACTGGTGTCTGCATATTGTTCTTGTGAATTTATAAATTTTCTTTGAATATTATAAATATTGACCACCCTTAATCTGATATTTGTGTAAAAATAAATTAGTAAAAATTGATTTTTACATCTATTTGACTTTGTGATGTGATCTCCTTTATCATTATTTTATATTTACACTAGAATGTTCATTTCACTGGAAATTCCTTTGGAAAATGCTATAAAACAGAAGTTCAAATAGATTTTCTTCTGATAGAGAGTACACTTCAGTACTACTGTTTATTAAATAATCAAGACTTTTCC
Source organism: Cuniculus paca (assembly GCA_004365215.1). Lineage (NCBI taxonomy): Eukaryota > Metazoa > Chordata > Mammalia > Rodentia > Cuniculidae > Cuniculus > Cuniculus paca. Next base: position 7,305 of record RJWT010034820.1, read on the forward strand.
CCTGACTTGATAAGTCAATTTTATATATTTGGATGTGTTTATATACACATATGTGGATTTATTTAATTTCACCAATAAAATGCAAGAAACTAGAAATGTTAAATATTCAGTAAATTTAAAATATTGAAATACGAATCTATTTGTAAATCTTTAATGTTACATACAAATGAAATCAAACATAAACAAGATTAATAAGTGAAATCTAAGAGCTGTTACCATTAAAAATCAACTGTATATAAACTAGTCTTTTACTTAAATTATTTAGAAAGTAAGAATGAATACGGTTAGAAAAGAAGTTAAAATGTCAAGTATTAAAAAGAAGGAAAATTTATTATTTGCACATGGTATGTTTATACACTTTGAAAGATAATCAACTAAAAGATATTTTAATAGTAAGAGAATTTTATAGATTGGCTGATTAAAAAATTAATATATAAAAAAATCAATAGTTTTCTAGACAGAAACAGCAAAGTCAGAAAATCAAATGCAGGGAAGATCCCACATGCATGAGCAACAAAAAAGATAAACTGTCGAAGAATAAACTAGAAAAATGTTCAGTGTCTGTTGGAAGAAAATGATAAAACCCTTCTGAGAGGCATAAAAGATTTGCAGAAATGGAAAAGACGCATTTCTTGTGTATACAAAGATTCAATAGTGTGAAGATGTTAATTCTTTCCAATTTTATAACTTCATTGCAAATTTCAGGTATCACAAGGAGAGAAAAGCAACCAAGACAGTTAGTGAACCAGCAGAAAAATATTCACTCAAGTTTTAAGTAAAGACTATTACATCTTTATTTACTTATGTGTTTGCCCACCTATTTTTAATGGAAGAAGGGGTGTGGGGGAGACCTGAGAAAAGCAAACAAAAACAAGAGGCCAGAAATAGATAAAGAGTGAGGCTGGGATATAAAGAAAAGATTGAAAACAAGAAAATGACTATAATAGATTATCAATGTGTGTACATGAGAGTAGGATAAAAATAGGATCAACAATATAAGATTTCTTAAAATCAAAGACCTAGAATTTGTATCTGTTATTGATTCTTATAATAGTTTCCACTGTCTTTCCAAGTAAAAATTAAACCTTGTGATTTTTTGTTTTCAAATAAGTAGAAACTTTTCATTTGTTTTTATGGCCTATTCTATCACCACTGCAGCGGGAGCCGCCACTATATTTTTCTTGGGCTCTGCAGTGGCCTCCCAACTGGACTTTCTGTTATCGTGGTCAGATGCTTAGGGTAATAATAAGAAGCAATCTTGCTCTACCTAGCTAAAGATAAAGAGAATTTTTTGTGTTGCTTAGTTAAAAATTTTACCAACAGTTCAGTCTCCTGGCATGATTGTATCAGGAAGCAGTTCTCGCATTTTGCAGTCTTCTTCCAGTCAAACTTGTCCACCGATTGACTTTTCTCCTGGAGTATGATGGCTGTCAGCAACAGCCAAAATCTCACCTTTTCTCATTCTTCTAGGAAGTGAGAAAAGATATCTTGTTCACCAACTAAGGATCAGAAGTCACAAGCTTTGAGACAATTGAATTGATCTGAACCAACAGCCCTGGTGTAAGGAAATAGGCCACACTACATGGCTTTTCAGTTTCAATATTGTAAAGGTGCTTAAAAGTAGGATTGGTGAAGAAGTGGTTCTCTAAATGTAGTATGCATCCTATTCTGGAAGGTTTGGTGAATTGTAGGTTGCTGGGTTTCCCTCAAAATTTCCTGTCTAGTGTGTCTTGGGTAAGGCATGAAGCTCTTCACCTTTAACAAATTTTGAGGAAAGTTAAAAAGTTTTGTACTGGTCCTGGACTTGGCAATTACTAATGTGTAGAATGTTTTATCCAAAATCCTTTCCCAGGCCATAGAGAGTATGAGAAACATGCACAGTCATACTTTGCTCAAAGACAACATAAATATATTAAGTATAAAACTGTTTAATAATTTCATTTTGCAGGCTGGGAGCTTGAAGTTCTGGAGTGGTTGAATGAAGGCTGAGTTATTTGTCTATTTTGAGTTTTGATGTAGATTTTCATTCTCATTGCTGGGTAGGTTTTAGCCCCTGAGGCTTTCTCAAAGTCTCAAGTCTAAGAAAAAGTAGAATTCTTTAATCACTTCTGGAAAAAAAAAGAAAACAAAACTTTACAGAGTATCCATCAAGGGGATTTTGAAGTCCTTTTGGACTGCATACTCTTAAAGAGATGAACTGAAGAATGAATTATAAATTAAGCCCAGGGAATCAAAGAGTACTCAGTGAATGTGTCCTCATGCCCTCTACTTCCATTTTTTGGGTGACTTGAATGACAATGAGACTCATATTAATAATAACGAGAGCTACCATTCACAGTGGGTTAAAAATGGCAAGATCAACTCTGAGTTGTATCAGCTGTAGCAGGAACTGGCATTCATACCAAGGCTAGCTGCTCTGAATCATCTCAGTCATTGGAATGTGCAGCAGGTCCCATGAGAGACATGTAACTGAAGAATACCTTTCCCTGACCCTGGATACCCTGTAGGTGATAAAAAAAAAAAGAAAGATTTTTTGTATTTCTCTTTTTTTTCTATAATCCTGGGGTATTTAAACCTGATTCAAGTTGTACTAGCTTCTTCTGAGTTCACAAATATGAAACTCTTTTATACCTCTTTCATTGGGTGGTGACTTCTAACTAACTCTTTAGTCATCTCCCACTGCTAAAACAAAGTACCATTAACTGGGTGGCTTATAAACAACAAGAATTTATTTCTCACTATCTCATAGGCTAAGAAGTCCAAGATTCATCAAGATGTCATCCAATGCATTTTTCAATGAATATCTTCCTCTTGATTGGCAGACAGACCTCTTGCTAAGCCCTTATGTGGCCTTTACTAAGTTCAGTTTGAGGGAGAGGGCAGAAGAGGGAAAAGGAGAAAAAAAGGAGAAGGACAAGGAGAAGAAGGAGGAAGGGACGGAGGGAGGGAAACAAGGAGGTGGGAAGAGAAAGGGGGGGCAGAGGCAGTGACAGAGAGAAACATGAATGAACTCAAATTCTCTCCTGTTTCCTTTTGTTGTAAAGTCACTAATCCCACCCTGGGGCTGCACCCTACATCATCTAATCCTACTTACTTTCCAGATCCCCACCTCCAAGTATAGCTACACTGGGAGTTAAGGCTTCAGTATATGAATAAGAGGAAAAACCAATATACTCAGGCAGTGTCTACAACACTGACTTGATTTAATTAGGTAACAGTTCCCTCCCTTAAAAGTAGAATAAGAGAGAAAAAAAGCCTGATCTGAAAATGCAACTCCTGTATGAACAAAGAAGTTAAAATATGCCTCTGAATTTTCCCAGATGACAAGGGTCCACTGATTGATAATTGTAATTGTGGGCTACTTTCAGCACTGGGTAGAAAAACTTCAGCAATCTCCTTCTGATGCTCAACTACAGGCAGGGGATAGAAACAAAAGGTAGGCCAGGCTTAGATTCCAGGGAATAAGCCAGAGAAAGTCTCCCTCCCCAGGCTGTCATGTGGCAGCTTTTGTCACGGAAAAGAGAAATTTTGAATGATAGACTCTGCCCCTCTAGCCAAGTTTGCCCCACATAGAGCTTTCTCTTGTTGCTTTCAGATTATTTTAGACTCCCATTACACACACTGAGATCAGAGGCTCTCATTGTAAATGGAGAGAAAGCAAGCAGGTGAGTAAACTGTGCATAAAAGTTCAGCACAGAAGTGATGCCTCCTACTAGACAGCATGTACCCTGAGGCATTTTTGAGGTACAGTTATGCCTAAATCTCTTGGCAGAATGGTAATAATAACACAGAGTCTTGCATAATATGTAAAAGCAAATGAACATGTAATCCAATTTAAGGAGCAACAGTGAATGTAGAATTGTAATGGCCCATACTTTACAAATGGAGAAGTTTGATTTGTGTGATTGGTCCTGTGGTACATTCTGGGGTCATGGGTTTGTGAGGACATCCAGTTGCACTAAAAGAAAATACTGCTGAAGGTCTGCACAGTGAAAGAAAGTGATTGACATCCGGCACATACGTGCACACATACACACACACATTGCAGGCTAGTAATCTTGTCAAGCAAAAATTTGAGCATGCCACACAGATGAATAATAAGTTAACAAAGGCTCAGTTGTGGTTAAAATGCAATTCAGACTCAATCAGAAGCTATGTGATGAGGGGAAATCATGTGCTTCTCTAGGTTTTTGTTTTAAGAAGAAGCTCCTGAACTACATGGTGCCGGAACACTAAACAGTTACTATATTCTAGACACTGTATTAGCAGCTTCTAAAATATAAAATTATCATTTCATTTAATCCATACAGAAACCATGCATGGATAGGGACATTATGAGTCCCATTTTAGAGATAAGCAATGTTAGCATGTGAGGATAAACTGTTTGGTTGAAGTCACATTGCTGAATAGAGAACTAGGACACAAACAGCTCTGCATGACTCCAGCTATTCACACAAATTCAGTCATTAAACACATTATGATTCCATGTTCAACTTGTCCTGCACACTGCTCAAGGAATACAATTCTTCCTTACTTTATGGAGTTACAATCTTGCAGGGAGGGGTAGTCATTAATCAAGTGAGTAAATTATACCAGTAACATAACAATCATGGCAAGCATTGTGAATAATGCTGGGAAATATATTTGAAAGTTATCTAGCCTGGGAGACAGGAAAAGGAAGTAATATTTGAGATAAAATATAATAGTTGATAGAAGTTATCAAAGAGAAAAGAAGAAAATAAACATGCCATTAGGATGAAATAGCATGTGCAAAGCTCCTGGGTTTGAAGAGCCCAGGAGATTTAAAGGAAGAGAAATTATAGATTTTCTTTCAGATCAGGTAAGATTCTGGTGATGATTTTATACACAATCAGAGAATTTTTTTAAAGAGAATAGAACAAAACAAAACAAAACAGAACAAAACAAAGCAAAAGAAAACAGAATAGAGTCAAACGTAATATAGCATTTCAAAACTGAACACTGCAAGCTATACAGGTTTTCAAGCATAACAACAGGAGATTAACAGTGGTTACCCTAGTGTCTCTTGCTATGTTCAAAATGGTTGTTCATACATTTAAAAACAATAAACTCAAACAAAACAAAGTAATATAAAACCAGATAAAAGAGAATAGCATTATAGGCCTTCAAGTTGGACAACAAGAAAACAGCAATGGCTACCGTAGTGTCCCATTTTTCAAAAGAGCTGTTCCTATCTTCTCACATATTGCCTTCAAATAGTAGGGAAGGGACTTAAACCAATCAAATCAAAGAATAAAAGCGCCATTGGACTTCAGAACCATTTGTTCATATTTATCAGGAATTTGGTATCTTATTGAGTCTTTCAGTTTCTTACACTAGGGAGACAATGCAGTGTTTACACATGTGTGTTTGGTTTATTTCACTTAAGAGTATGGTCTCAAGTCTCATCCATTTACCTATAAAAGCCTCAATGTGATCATATTTTATAGCTGAATAGTACTCCATTGTATAAAAATACCACATCTTCTTTATCCATTTCTCGATTGATGGGCATTTGGGTTGTTTCCAAGATTTGGCTATTACAAATTGTGCTGCTATAAACATGGGTGCACATACATCGCTGTGGTAAGATGATTTCACTTCTTCTGGGAATATGCCCAGAAGTGGAATAGCTGGGTCAAAATGAGACTTCCAGTCCTAGCTTTTTGAGAAAACTCTATACTGATCTAGACAGTGGTTGCACCAGTCTGCACTCCCACCAACAGTGGAGAAGGGTTCCTTCTCCCCCACAGCCTCA
>RJWT010034821.1:0-13591 GCA_004365215.1 Cuniculus paca
TGGTGAGAACTTAATTTTGACATAAATGTTTTTAATTAAAGCTTTATGTATTTTCTTACAGTTCTTGAAATGACCACACCTATCCCCTTTTGTAAGTGGGAAGGAAAATAAAGAGCTATTTTTTTGGCTGGACAGAAAACCTAGGGCCCTTTCTTCTGTAATATTTTATTTTCTTTTTTTCCCATTCAGATACATTCCCCTGACATTTTGGTTCCTAACATCCCAGGAACTGCTACAAAACTGAGAGAACTGAGGCTGTACTAAAAGTCATAGAAATAGATTTCTGTCACTCACCTTATAAAATATTTTTTTAGTTACAGAAGCCATCTTAATGAACAGTTTAGTGGTGCTTTAATTCTTCTAAAAATGTAAAGAGAAAAACTATTTAATTTTGATCAGGAATTAAATCTAATGAAGACAGAAATGTCTTTCCCTGAAGATTTTACTATGGTGGTAATAAAGTAGAGACCAACAAAGTGAGCCACCAGGCAGCAGTGGGGTCAATATGCTAAAAGAATCCTTGAAGGCAGATGCAGACAGGAGATGATTATTTACCAAATTAGTGGTCAAAGGACCCTTAGCTGAGTTAGCAGTCCAGAATCATGTCTGCAGAAGATGATAGCAATGAGAAGCAAAGCTCCCAAATGTCAGCTTCAAAATCCTGGAGTGAATAAGACCATGTATCAAGGAAGATGGGGTGAATCTTCAAGCTAAGCTAGAGAGACTACTTAAAAACTTATCTTAAGAGTGCTCACATCAGTGCCAAACTCATGTTATCACTTGTTTCACATTCAATCTCCTAGTCATACAACCAACCTCACCCAGATAATGAAAAGATATTTTTTGATAAATATTTCACTTGAATGCCTCCAGGTTTCTGATCACAGTGACAGGGGAAGGAATCTATAGAACAATAAGTGACAAAGGAATAGCTAACTAAATTTGAAGCTGAAAACTGGAATGATGAGGGAGTTCTAGAACCTTCTCTTGCCTTGATTTCATTCTGTATCCTCCCTAAGTTGGACACTGGAAAGCAGTTTCCAGAGAAACTCATTGTGTTGGCAAAAATACCTTAAAAAATCTGAAGTGTTAAAATGTGGAGCCTTCTATTGAAACATCTAGTATCTTTACCCAATCTCACCATACTTTTGTTCTTCTCATCAGCATGGCTCATCTATCATCTTGAGGTCAGAGGCAGCCCTTGAGGATCTTATTCTTAATTATGAATAAATGATCGATGATCACTAGCTATTTGAGAAACCTTACATGAATTGGGTGAATATTTAGAAGTGAAGTTCAATAATATAAATCATATAGGAAATAAATATATATACACAATTAACAGATCCATGTATATAAAGACACATTAATTATGCATAGAACATTACAAAACACTCAGAAAAAGGTCAGCAGAAATTTAAAAACATAAAGAAGTAACAGAAGATAGAAAAAAACAGGCAAAGGTTTCTGATATAAAGTCAAGGAGATCTACAAGTAGAACAAAAAAGCCAAATGATCAACAGGAGAGTAGAACCAAGGATGTTCAATTTCAGAGATGATAGGTATTTCAAAGAAACGGTGATAACAGAGATAGAAAAATTAAAATAAATATAATATGCAATTATTTAAAATAAAATTTTTCTCAGATTGAATTATGCAAATTTGCTAACAAGTTAGTTGTCAGTTGCTTAAATGACAAAAATTTGATTCAAGTCAAACCTTATGAAATTGATGACTATCAAGAATAAAGTACAAAATCCTAATGTATTTAGATGAAAAAGAGAAACATCACACAAAAAGAAGTTGAAATTAAACAACTTAACTTCTTAAAAACAATAATCCAAAATTTTCTAATAAAATGGAACAGTGACTTTGAAATCTGATGAGTTTATTTTAACCCAAAATTCAATATTCTGCTTACAAAAGTCAATAAAGATAATGAAAATGTTTTTTGTTCTTCAGAGAATGGTTCCCTAAAATACTGCAACACACCCTAAATTTTCCATGTGTGAACAGAGTGGGAAGACAACTGAAGAAGGGGGAAATTTCCAGAAGTAATAGAAATAAATAATAGGCTATTTGTAACTGTGCTGATCTTAAAAAAAGTTTCATCTTTGTTTGTTAAAACTGTAGAGAATCTTTAAGAGAAAGAATGCCTTAGTAAAAGACACTAGTGTGTACATCAGTAAAGCTTATTTATGGACTAATAGTCCTGTAAATAGAAACTATGTAAATGAAAATTATGACACAGAATTTATATGCAGAAGCAGTCTTCAACAACCATAAAAGTCAATAAATATGATCTAATCATATTAATAAAGTATATCAAGTATAACAAAATTATTTAAAAATATAAAAGTGGCTGAAAGTCACAGGTGAACTGAATTTTGCAGAATCATGAAGATCAAGATAGAGTTGGGGGAGTTAAAGTACTAAGACTAAGGCATTTGGCAGTAGTATCTCTTAGTAATATTGGTCGTTTCAAATGTGCTAAAATATAATTGTGACAGAAGGAAATGAAAAGCAAACTACAAATTAACATTGAAGACATATTTGGGTTTAACATCAGCAAATAATACATGAATAGATCTCTGTCAGATATATATGTTCTCTAGTACGAATCACTGGATACTCTAGGTTTGCTTAAAGCCATCGGAGAAAGTGAATAAATGGTTGCATGTATTAATTATGTTATTATGTTTACTCATAGCATACTTGGTTGGAAACAGAACTCCAGTATGCTACAATATTGCTAAGAGCTTGCCTTAATCTAAAGAATATGAACTACTCTCCATCTGATTTGTTCAGGCAGGCAACTTGATTATTGTTTCTTATATTCTGGGCACACTCACAGTCAACCTTTGATTCTTGAAACAATATAGAGTTTTAAAATTAGCAATCAGCACGCATTAATATGCTTTTGTAAGCAGAATGCAGATAAAGGAAACAGTAAAGTTCCTTTCCAAATTTCCATGAGTGTCTGGAATGCCCCCAAAAGGCCAATGTGTCCTTTGCCTATGTCGCCACTGGGAGTTTGAAGTTTTATTGGGCAGAGTCCAGTGGGAGGTTTTGAGTCGTTTGGGTGTGCCTTTGTGAACACTGGGACCTCAATTCATCCTATTCTTTTGCATTCCATCTCACCACATTCTCCTCCAGTTATGTCTCCCTTTCTGACCACAGAATGAAACCTCCAAGATTGTGAGGCAAAATAAATCTTTCCTGTTTTAAATTCATGATCTGAACTATCTTGTTACCATGATGAAAAGCTGACATTGGTCTGGAAACTAGAATACCATTCCAAATTATTCTTCTGAGACAATAGGTTATCAGGTTTGGTCATTGAGAGAAATCTTACATGCACTTAATTTGCTTTTTTTGTCAAAAAAAATGTTATTTTAACATCCCATTTTGTCTTTCAGCAAGCATAAAATTATAGCTACACATTTAGTAACCGAATTGCATTTAATTATGCACTAATGTAGAAGGCAATTTTAAAAAAAGAGTCCAGTTTTGTTAGTCATCTTCAAGAAAGCTTGTTTGTACTATTGTTTATTTTTTGATGAAAGTTAACAAAATTGGTTTCCGTGAACCTCTGCTTTAAAATAAGAAACCAAATTTTTCTCTATTTCACTACACCTACTCATGAAGAATGAATCAATCATATATGCTAACTCTCTCTTTTAATTGTGATGGTTAAATGTGAAAATGTCAAACTGCTATCCAGTTATAAATGTTTTTTTTATCTAGGATTGATTGAAACTCAAACTCAGACATCAAAAACTGATTATACAAGGGTAAATATGTTTCAAAGAAGTGACTTGTATGATCAACAGAGTCTCCCTTCCGTCCTTGACATTTAAATGAAATAATCACACAGAAATAAAATTTAACATTAAAGTAGATTTATAGATTTTTCTTAGAGCAGTATTTGTGAAAAATGAAGAGAGTGATCACATACTAAGAGAGTTTGAGGCCTCAACTCATTCTCCAATACTTCCCTCACTACCGTTAGTCATTCTGTCTAAAAAGGAATTTAATTTTTTAGTGCTATGAAACACAAAAATATTTAAAAATTTCTGAGAGGGCAGATGTGACTTACCCTTAGTGACTTACCCTGGTCAGTAAATTTGCTCACATATTCGGCACAGAAATTGCAATATTATAGAATCTTATATGAATTCAGTGAAAGTATAACAGGTACTATTCCCAAGGAGATAGTCTGGGTAATTTTAAATTACAGGTGTGTACTTCATCAAACTGAAATGAACTTAAGACTTTTTATGGTTTATCTTCTCTTTTGAAATAGCCAAGTGAATATGTGACCATGTCATGATACATTAACTTGAGTAGAGAGGTGCCATAGAGATTAGTAAAACACACCTCTAGACGTGTCTGTGGAATATTTCCAGAGGTAACTGACCTGGAATCCAGCACACTGAGAGCAGAGGGGACTTGTCTTGATTGTGGCTGGTACTATCCAACAGACTTGCAATGAAATGGGAAGAAAGTGAAAGCTTGCTGCATTTTTTTGGAAGCTCCATCCTGCTTGAGCTGATGTATCTTTTGCTGATGCCGCCACCTGTGGACATTAATTGCCAGTTTCTTCAGCCTTCCAATGCAGATTCAGACCACTGATTTTCAAGGGATATACTAGGCATTTGGTCTCACACTGGTGCTACACCTTTGATCCTTCTTATTCTGTGATTTTTAGCTTCTTTAACTAAGCACATAGTGGATACACCAGGTCTGTAGCATACAATCATTGTGGGCTCTCTCACCACTTATCCAACTCTAACCCTAACACTTGTTCTTCTCGAAAACCTAAACATTACAGAATATTACTTAAAGTGCTAGATTAAATGTCACAGTGTTAAGTTTTCACCTGTATTAATCCTATAATTTCACTTAATTAAAAGAACTATGAAAATATTTATATAAACTCATAGCAAACTTCTTCTCTATTCCATACTCCCTGGATATACATTTATATATATTCAGGAATACAAGTTTAAATTGTTACAGTATAACTTTTAAAAGTTAAATGTGATTGTTTGAGATAACATTTCCCTATGGCTTCTATTTATTTGTGGAATAAGAGAGGGATTAGTGATATTTTTCATAGTCTAAATATCTGGGATATTTCCAGACAGACAAAAATTAATTTTTGTAGGAGAAAAAATACAAAATAATTTGGTTAATTTTGATAGTTTTGTGGCATAATATATACATACCAAACTTTTCTGTATCCTGACACTTGAGTGTACACAGATAGTTTCTTTGACAGTTAATTGCATATCTTGTACTACTTAAATATGATTGCAATAATGCAGATGAGAAGTTAAGAATCAAGGAGGATAGATTGCATTTGTGTCTGTATTCTTGAATTTAGTGACACATACACATAAATGTAGTTGAGAAAAACATGTGCAGATAGATTGATTCCAGCAGTCAGAATAAGGTCAGTTTATTGTTATTACAGAAAAAACTAGTAACTCAGTATAAGATTTCTGCTCCTAACACGTGACCTAGGTGTTAATTAATCCCTTTTCAAGGGAGAATTATAGCTAATGCCAAAAAAATTTTTTGAAACTTATTCCCCATTTGGCCTACTTTCCAACAGCATTCTCTTTAAAAGGTTGTACAACTGAATCACATAAGGAGATTTTTCAGATTCCTGGACCCATGTCAGTCCTACTGAATCAAGAGTTATAATAGGACTAAAGGTTCTGTATGCTTCAATTCTCCAGCTGACTGCAGCTTCATTGTGACTTTGCTCTCTACACCAGCACACAGGAAAGCAGATCTTCAGAAGGCTCAGGTCTGCATCCACTGTAATTTTCAATAATTATCCTGTAATGAGAAATGCTGAAGCAGGGAAAGGAAGGACAGGATACCTTCTCTATCTAATCTGTATTCATTATTGTCTGGTAACACAAAATTTCTTAAAAAATATGATGAAAATTTAAATGTCTTGAACTCTTCTACACCACCTTTCTCAAAAGTTGGACCCTGAAACAATTATTTGCAAAGGATACTATTTTTATTTTAGAATGAAAAAAGAGTAATGATACATAATTTCAAAAAAATTAATAGGAGATTAACAATATTTAATATATAGCATATAATTATCTTCAAAGTAGTTGCTCAGATTGTAAGGTACAGCCATGAAAAAATGAGCAAACTATGAAAGCACAAACCTTTTTGATGAGCTAACAGAAATTAGTAGTATAATTATCTATCTTCTATATATACATGTATATATAATCTGAATAATAATTTTTTGATTAATTGAATAAGCATTCTTTATTCATTTGGCCAATATTTCTGCACATATTGTAAGCTACACAACCTACTTGGAGTCTTATTGTTCATATGCATAGTTTCCTCCTTTCTTCCTATCTGACTTTCTCCATTGCTATCAGCAAACTATCAATAATAGGAAAATAATCACACCTTTAGCTGAATCATCTTGTTGGGATCAAACAGCTTAAGAAAATCTCTTCTTAGGTGATAAAGTTATTACCATTCATGGACATTAGCATCCCTGTTTTGGATTGTGCTTCATTATTCTGCAATTACAGGGTTAGCCTTTACATTCAGTCAGAACAAACTAACAGCAAATGCTTCCATAAAACCTATTAACTCCACTAATTCTTTGCACCTTTTGAATGCAAAGGGATTTGGTTCCTAATTTTATTTCCAAATGCTCAGTGTGCCAGTCCATTAGCAAATTACACCTGATGTGTAGCCTTGGTGTCAGTTGAATTTTTATTGGCTCAATAGTTCTTCCAGATTGTGACACCATTTTTTTCCTTCTGCTTCCATGAATATTTGTGCAGAAAGGAGCTGCTATGTATCCTGTCTTATCTCCTAATTAAGCTGGTTGTAACACCGTGGATATGAGGCTAATTCTTCTGGCTTTATTTTAAATTGATCATCCTGTCTCATCTAGAGAAAAGGCATTTTCATCAAACTAATGATTTTCCCAGAAAAATGGACACAGGTGGTTCCTGAGAAATTTTTGGATCTTAAAAACTTTTGTTTTTGCCAAATAAAAGTACAACAAATTTGCCTTTTTATTAGTCAGGTACCATCTATTATTAGAAGTGGCAGTGTTAACTAACAAATTCTCAGGCCAGCAATCAGAAGAATGGAGTTCAAATGTAGTTACAATGTTGATTGATAAAATCAGTGGCACCCTCACTTGAGAAGTAAGGACTTTGACTAACCAGATCAATGGTTCTTAAACTATGAGAGACTGCAACAGATCGTAAGGGTTTGTCAGATTATGGAACCCTAGGCTCCTAGCAAATAATCATATGGAGGTCTGAAAAATATGTATGTAAGAAACATACATTTCTCCAAGGATTTTGTGTTCAATTCTAAAATTACTCAAATTAGATAATATCTATAACCCCTTAAATGATGCTAAGGGTAGACTTGACTGCAGAAGACATAAAACTAACCAAACATGTTCCCTTAGTCCATCTGATTGTTCAGCTTTATTGCTCATACCATTTGAAGGTCTAGGAAATATGAAGTGATAAATGCTTATAATGGAAAAGATTGTGAGATTCTAGTACTCTGTCATATGAAAACTTGAAAGAACATACAGTGTTTCCTACTAAACACATGACTCTAATAAAATTTTCTGTTGAAGACTACCATCCATTGGGGGAGCCTGAGTTAGCAGTTTGGGTCCAGAGAAGCTCCATCCAGCCCAGCACAGCAATCCAACAACATCAGGACAGCACCAGTAAGCCATGCAAGGGCAGATACCCCAACTATTACTTGTCTATCACCACAGGAACTTTGATTCAAGAAACTCAGGTGCTTGACCCATTCCCCTACAACATGGGATGGGCAAACAGTGCAGGAAACACCTGGGACCCCCACAACTGGCTCATGTGGAGGAACCTAGGAAAATGTCAAAATGAAGGAACAAAATGCAATCTGAGAGCTCTAGTCCACTCAGAACAAGTCCATGAGACCTAGACATAGAAGAAATTGGAAGTTGCACACCTGAAATTTCTGAAATTATAGCAACTGAAGTAAAGAAACAACTCCATGAGGTTATAAAGATAATCAGACCAGAAATATTATCTCAGGTAAAAAAGAAATGACAATAATAAAAGAATTGCTGAACATTTCTTTGTTTTTATTTTAAAGAATATAAAAGCAAGGAAAATAAAACAGAATAAAACCAATCAGAACAAACCAGAGTAAGTGATACTGGACTTCACAACATTATAAAATCAACAATAGTTACCATAATGCCTTTTGTTGTCTTCAAAATAGCTGAAGATACCTTCAGACATGATAAAAATCAAAAAGAACAGAATAGAATAGAAACAATAAAAACAAAACAATGGATACAATAAAGGACTTCAAAACAAAAGTAAATTCAAAATGGCTACTGTATATATCTTACTATCATTGAAATAGCTGCTCATGACATTGAATATAACATAATCAAACAAAGCAAAACAGAATAAAACCCAACCAAACAAAACAATGAACAATGTAGAACTTCAAAACAAGACTACAGAGAATCATTAATGGCTACCACCCTCTGAACCATACAACCCCCCCCGATGCCATACTGCTTACCACTATCTTCTGAACAGAAGATCAGACCACTGGCCCTAGAGCTGCAAGGTCAGTGAAACACCAAAGCACCCTAGGGATCAAATTGCATTTCACTTCACTAGCTATCATCCCAGAGCCTGTGTTTCTCTGGATCAGCTGCTTGCTTGAGTTCAGGGGGGGTGGCACTTCTTGCCAGCCTGCAGTCAGAAGGGGCTGGTATCTGGCTGTCCCCCTGCCAACTGTGGCCTGTGTGTAGTGCTGGTTCAGGCAGGGCAGGAATTATTCTCTCCCCCTCTAGTCTGTGATGGCACTGACTCACGAGGAAAGGCTTGGCTCTGGATGCCCCCTCTCTAGCAGCCACCCATGCATTGCTGAACATTTCTAAAGAAGACATAGATTAAAAAAGTTTAGATGAACATAGGAAAATGATGTAAACCTTGAATGAACAATATAGGAAAGAATTAGAATGCATGAAACAAACTCAAAGAGATATCCAGGAAATTCAAAACTCCATTGAAAGCTGGCAAAATTGCTTGTATGAAGCTGAAGGTAGACCTTCAGACTTTGAAGACAGGATTTCAGCAAGCAATCATGAAATGAAAAAAAAACCAGGAAATAATTCAACAGATGCAAACCAATGCAAAGAGAAACAATATGAGGTTGACAGGTGTCAACAAAAAAAGCAAAATCAGCACAAATGACACTAAAGGACTATTTGCAGAAGTAATAGCAGAAAATTTCCCAAGCATGAGAAAAGAATCTGACACAGAAATGACAGGCATATAGCATTCCAATTAGCCATAACCAAAATAAATCTATACCTAGACATACAATAACCAAGATCTCAGAAATTCAGCACAAGAACAGAATAGTAAAAGCTGTTAGAGAAAAGAAATTGATCACCTATAAAGGAAAACCCATCAGAGTCATGGCAGACTTCTCAACCCAAAATATCACGTCAAGAAGAGCTTGGACTTAAGTATTTCAACTCATGAAAGAAAACAACTTCAACTCTGATTGATTTACCCTGGAAAACTATCTTTCAAAATTAATGAAAAAAATAAGATACCTCCATGACAAAGAAGAAATTAAGAAACGCATGTCAACCAAACCAACCCTACAAAGAATACTGAAAGACATTGTAGAAAGAGCTAAAAATCACAATTCCAAGAACAGCAATAGAAAGAAACCACCAAGCAGGGCAAGCAGCTAAACAGAGGAGAAGAGTAAGGAACCAATAGTAGGAAGATAACATGACAAAGAGAAGCCAATATATATGTTATAACCATCAATGTAAATGTTCTTAATTTACCAATCAAAAGAAACAGATCAGCAGAGCGGACTAAGAAACAAAAGGCAACAATATAGTGTATATAAAAAACACATTTATCTCAAAAGGAAACTCATCAACTAAAAACCAAAGGATGAAACACAATACTCCATGTGATAGGAATTCAGAAAAAAGCAGGGGTAGCTATTCTGTTTGCAGACAATGTGAACTTCGAACCAAGAATGATCAAAAGGGATAAAGAAGGTCACTACATACTCATTAGTGGAAAACTTCAAGGGAAAGAGATAACAATCATAAACATATATGCTACAGATACAGGAGCACCCAAATGTATAAGACAAATATTGATAGACATAAAAATTAAATAAGCAATAACACAATTGTAATGGGGGATCTTAACACCCCATTGTCACAGAGATAGATCAACTAGACAAAAAAATCAACAAAGAAATAACAACTGAATCAAACTTGTGAATAAATGTGCATAGTAGATATTTACAGAATGTTTCACAAGGCAACATCAGAGGGCATATTCTTCTCAGTTGCATATGGAACATTCTCTAAATTAGACCATATACTAACCCATAGAACATGCCTAAGTAAATGCAAAGCAATCAAAATTATCCCATGCATATGATCTAACTATAGTGCAAGGAAATTGGAAATGAATGAAAAATAAATTGCAACACTGCATAAACACATGGCAATTAAATAGTATCCTCCTAAACAACCAATGGGTCATGGACAAAATTAAAGAAGAAATTAAACAATATCTACAATCAAACAAAAATGCAAATACAATTTACCATAACCTGTAATGAAAGTAGTCCTCAGAGGGAAATTTATAATGATGAATTCTCACATCAGGAATACAGAACGAGCACAAATAAACAACCTAACTCTGCACTTCAAGCATCTAGAAAAAGAAGAACAAATCAAGCCCAAAGCCCAAAGTAGGGAGGAAATTATAAAGATCAGAAAAGAAATTAATGCAATTGATAATAAGAAAAGATCAAAAGAATTAATGAAGAGTTGGTTCTTTGAAAGAATAAATAAAATTGAGGAAACCCTAGTAAACTTTATCCAAAAAGGAAAGAAAAAAACTCAAATTCATGCAATAGGAAATAAAAAGTGAAATCACTACAGATTCAGTGGAAATTCAGAAGATCATCATTACTTGCTCTGAGACTCTATGCTTTCATAGGCAGGAAAGCACAGAAGAAATGAATAGATTCCTGGAAACACATGAATTACCAAAGCTGGATCAAGAAGATATAAATATTCTGAATAACAAGCTATCAATGAAATTGAAAACATCATAAAAATTACCAACAAAAAAGAAAGTCTAGATCCTGATGGATTCACAACTGAATTATACAAGAAATTTAGAGAAGATTTTACACATATACTCCTCAAACTCTTTAATGAAATTGAAAGTGAAGCAGTTTTCCCTAACTCATTCCTGGAGGCAAGTGCTACTCTGATACCAAAACCAGAAGAAGACCCAATCAATAAAGAATTATAGTCCAATCTCCCTAATGAACATAGGTTCAAAAATCCTTAATAAAATACTAGTAAACCAAATGCTGCAAATCCTGGAGAAGATTATACACCATGACTAAGTGAGATTCCTCCCAGGAATGCAGTGAAGAACATATGAACATATGAAAATCAGTAAATGTAATACACCACATCAACAGAGCCAAAGACAAAATCACATGATGATCTCTATAGATGCAAAGAAAGCTTTAGATAAAGTCGAGTACTCAACATGATAAAAACCCTACAGAAAATTGAGATAGATGGTCTTTACCTCAATCGGATAGAAGCAATCTATGACAAACCAACAGCCAACATCACATTAAATGGAAAAATACTGAAAACTTTTAAACTAAAATCAGGAACAAGACAAGGATGCTCACTACCACCATTCTAGTCAATATAGTTTTGATAACATTAGCCTGAGCAATTAAAAAGAAAAAGAAATAAAAAGAATAAGGATAGGAAAGGAAAAAATTAAACTATCCTTATTCACAGATGACATGATATTCCACATACAAGACCCCAAAAACTCCACCAAAGACATCTAAAATTAATAAACCAATTCAGTAATATAGCTGGATACTAAGTCAACACTCAAAATCAATAGCATTCCTGTATGCAAACAAGCTCACTGAGTAAAAAAATTAGGGAAAACCCACTCTCACAATGGCACCTCCCAAAAATGTAGGAATCAATCTAACAAAGGAAATAAAAGATATACACAGTGAAAATTACAGCACTCCTAAAAAATAGACTGAAGAGCATATGAAAAAATAGAAGGCGGACCCTTACTCATGTATAAGAAGAAATAATATTGTGAAAATGGTCATACTCCCAAACTTTTATAAAGATTCAATGCAATCCCAATCAAACTACCCTACTGTACCTCACAGATCTTGAGAAAACATTCCTCAAAATCATTGGGCAACAGAAGCAGCCTGGAATATCAAAGGCAATTCCGGGCAAAAAAGGCAAGGCAGGAGACATCAGAATCCCTGACTTGAAATTATACTATGAAGTTACTGTGATAAAATCAGCATGGTACTTGCAATAAAACAGATCTGAGGACCAATGGAACAGATTAAAAACAGTAGACAAAACTACAAACACCTAGTTAACTTATCTTTGACAAAGGGGCAAAATATGTTCACTGGAAGAAAGCAAGCCTATTTAATAAATGGTGTTGAAAAAACTGGCTTTCCACATGTGGAAAACTAAAACTAGACTCACACTTAACACCATGCACTAAGTGTAAAGCAAAAATTGATCAAATATCTAAATTTTAAAATAGAAACACTAAATTTACCAGAACAGAAAAATAGGTAAAAATCTTGAAGACTTAGGGATAGACAGAGTTCATGAATAAAAACCAAAACTGCATGAGAAGTACTTCATAGAAACAACAACTGGGATCTCATTTTATTAAAAAGTTTTTGCTCCACAAAAGAAATCACCAGTAGAGTGAAAAGACAAACCAATGAATGGGAAAAATTTTTAGTCCACTGTCCTTCAGACAAAGAACTTCTATGTAGAACATAAAAAAAAAAAATCAAGTTGCCTAAATTCAAAAACTCAATCCAAAAATGAGCATCAGAGATGAATACACACTTCTCAGATGAACAGATGCAAATAGTAAGTAAATATATGAGAAAATGTTCAATATCATTGATCATTCGAGAATGCCAATTAAAACAACACTGAGATTTCATCTCACCAAAGAAAGAATGGCTGTCATCAAGAAATCAACCAATAACAAATTCTGGCAGAGGTCTGAGGAAAGGAATCATTCTCTACTGTTGATGATAGTGTAGACAGATACTACCATTGTGGAAATCAGTGTGGATTTTCCTCAAAATTTAGGATTAGAGGTCCCATTTGACCTCACTATTGATCTGCAGAGTGTATAAAAAATAAGTGGTATTTTTATACAATGGAGTACTACTCACTTATAAAAAAGGACAAACTTGAGAATTTTATAGGTAAATGGATGCAACTTGAGACCATACTCATAAGTGAAATAAATGAGGCTTGCATGTGTAAATATCATATTGTCTCCCTAGTGCAAAAAACTGAAAGAGTAATAACATACAAACTGTACAGTCAATATTATAAAAGCAAAAGGGGAAAAAACTGCTCAAAAGGAAAGAACAACTGGGATGGGGGAAAGGA
>RJWT010034822.1:0-13609 GCA_004365215.1 Cuniculus paca
TAGAATTATTAGGCTTTGAAATCGTAAAAAAAAAAGCGAAATAAAATAAACACCATGCCCCCCCCAACAATAACAACACAGCAAGAACAACTTCAAAGGAGACCAAAGACAGCACTGTAGAGAAACACAAAGCGGGGCGCAGACCAAAGGAGATTTAGGGTCTTTTCTGGGATCTTAGAGGACAGGTCAGGGGCGCCCCATGTGCCACCTCCTGCCATTTGGGCCAGGAGCCTTGAGAGCAGATTTGGGATGAGAAAACTCTTTTTATTTAAGCCGTTTTCACTAACGGCCTAAAACCTCAGAGAATATAATTAAGAAGACTTTCTTTTTATTTAGTTCATTTTATTGACGGCTTAAAACCTTGGAGAATATAATTGAGTTTTCAGAGGAAGCATACGGTATGTTGTTCCAGAAACCTAGCACCAAAACCATCCTCATTAATTATTACTCTGCATACAAAGTCTCAATTAAAAAATAATTTTAAAAAATAGAAAAAAGTAATTTGCTTTGACTTAATATTAGAATAATTTTTAATTTTAGCTCTTTAAACTGAAACATAAAAATATAACAATACATGACATAACGTATATATACATCTAGTAATGTTGAAGTGAAGTTAAACATAACTTTCTTTCAAACAAGTACCCTTTCTCTGTGGCAAGAGCATTACAATCTTTTCTTGTCGCTTTTTGAAATACGCGTTAGGTAATGGTACCATCATCCTGCAGTGGGGTATCTCTCAAGATCTTCTTGCTCCTGACTAACTGTAACTTCGAGCGAGAAGTTGATCAATAGGAAACAAATACTTTTGAAGTTTTTATAGATTCTTACCTGCTTTAGCTCGATAGGCTATGATAAATATACTGCAGGTGCAATTTTTAAGGGACAGTTAAGGATGACACCCTAAACTTATTTTTTTGCGTAGGTTGCCGTACTTAAGATAAGTTATGGGTGGGAAGTATGGGAGGGAGCATTTGGTGAGTTTATTGGCCCTGCGCTGTGTGGAGTTTTTGTATCTCATGTAATTTTCACGATCGCCTTGTGTGTAGGAGGAAGAGACTCAGCCTACTAATTAACCTGTCATGCGATACTGATTTGGTAAGTGAGGAAACCAGAATTTTACAAAATATTCTGACACTAATATTTGTTCATTATAAAATGCAGATATAGATGGTTGTAAAGTAGAAATCAAAATGTCCTAATTTCTGTCACTGAAGTTCTACTTCCAATGCTCATCACTAATATTTTATCTTATTTTTCTGGAATTTCTGTACATATGAAATCATGTAACTTTATGTCTGTTTCCGTATTTATTTTCATACCTATCTTTCTCTTTCTCCCTTTGCTTTTATTTTTAGACCCCGATAGGGTATTTTTTCACATTTGTTTTTGTACTGAACAGCACCTTTTGAAAAATATTCCACTTGTGTGTATAGATCTATCTTTTTAATGGCTGTATGGTAGTCCATTATTTGAATTTAATACATTTAATTAATGATAATTTAAAGCATTTCCAGTTTTATTCCATTACATTCTTTCTATCCAAAATTGCCTATTAACATTTAAAATGTTGCCAATCTGATAGGCTAATAAGATTATGTTATTGTTTTCATTTCCCTATACTTAAGTATTAATTTAACATCTGTGAGTGTGTGTGTGTGTGTGTGTGTGAGTGTGTGTGTGTGTGTGTGTGTGTGTGTGTGTGTGTGCAGTTTAGTTGAGATTGAACCCAGGGACTTCACAGTGAGTTACATTCCCATCCCTTTTTGCCCCTTTCCTTCTTTTGTTTATTTTGAGGCTGTATCTTCCTAAATTGCTGTTGCCTTGGGCGGGTTTAAACTTTAGATCTTCCTGCTTCTGTTTCCTGGAGTGCTGGATTACAGGTGTGAGCATCCAGACCTGGCTCATCCTCTTTAGTTTGTAACCATTTGGATCTCTTTTCTGTGAAGCTTTTCTTTATGTACTGCGCCCATTTTTACTATTGAGCCTTTTCATATTAAGGGAGTTATCACTTGACACAAAGGGTACGAATAGTCTTTCCTCTGTTTTGGTAACTGAATGTTCACTTACCTTTGATGAGTGGAGTGTTGTTTCCTCTGTTACCTTTAGTTCACCTGTCCAGCATATGAGAATGTGTTACATAAAAGAAAGCTGGCAAATCGGTACACTTCATGGCTTAGTGTTGTCTCCCCTGTCGTTGTGTAACATAGAGATGTATTTTTATGTGAATGTTTTCTGCTTCTACAGTTTTCTCCTGCATAACACATGTTGGGCCATGTGCCTGTCCTGTGTAGAACTGGCAGAAATCTAGATGTATTTCCCTCCTGTGATGTTATTGCTGTTTTGAAGGCATGTATTGATCAAAAAACAGTAACAAAAAACAACCCTGGACCATCTTTCTGCAGTATGAAGCAAAATATATATTTTATATGAATTCTGTGCACATTTGATTATGACTTGTCTGAGTTCAAAATACAGGTTATCTTAAAAAATAATTCATCTGTTGAAAACAACTCACATTTATAAAAATGTAAGTTATATTCTTACATCTTGTTACACACACACATGTAATAAAGGCTTCAAAACCACTCCATGTAATGAACTGGCAGCAAGTGGTAAAACAATGATTTGATGTTCTAACTAAGGAAAAAATTAGGTATGAAACAATTGCATCCAACAACTTACATACCTATCAAATTGTATGGAAATCAGGATAGTTTTCATTCCTGTTTACTGTAAATTATGTGCTAGACTCATTTCTTCTTTAATTTTTATAATGACTTAAAAGTTGATTTGTGTTTCCATTTTATAAATAAGAAAACTGAATTTCACTAAGGTCACCTAGTTTGCCATAGCTCTCACAGTTAGTAAGGGGCAGCCTTTGGATTCCAAACCAAGTCTTTGGCATCAGGCTGCCCGTGGTCCTTACAGCCTCCTGAGGGAAACTCAGAGGAGCAGGACAAATAAGGACCAAAGTAACCAGCAGAAGCATCTGGCAGAAACAGAACGTGGGCTTTCAGAAATGAATAGTGTTGCAGTAAATACTTCTGGGTAGCAGGGACTTACTGGATGGGAAACCAGCATGAATGAAATCACAGGGGTAAAAGTGAACAGGTTCTACAAGAAGAAAGGATTTCTGTGACTGGGAATTCACAAGTGACTGCATAGGCAACACATGGCCAATGACAGTGGCCCTGAATGTAAGGAATAAAAGTGTTGACTTGGTCCCCTGTGGGGTGAGCGATGGGGAGTCCCTGACCGTGACCACTGGTACTGACAAGAGGGAAAGCCTGATTCAGGACGATCATCTGGCTGGGAGCCAGCGTTGTCCGGAAGGCAAGTTCTTGAACATCTGCCTTAGTCCACGTGTGCTGCCACAACCTAATATATTAAGTCAGGTAGCTTATTACGAATAAAGAGCTATTTCTTATAGTTCTGGATTCTAGGAAATCCAAGCTAAAGACACTGATATTGTGAGGCTCTGGAAGATTAGAGCATGAAGACTCCAAACGTAAAAATAGTGATGAGAAGAAAGAGGTGTTCGTAGCCTGACGGGATCAGCACACGCTGGGTGTGTGTACCGAAGCGCGGCACAGAATCCCATGAACTGTTCAGTTAATGCATGTTCATAAAATAAAACGATACATTGTACTTGGATTTTAAAATGACCGTGGCATTGGTGAATGGTGAGGTTTTCTCAAGACAGACTCTCCTTGCCGTGTCCTTATGGTAGGAGGCAGGAGTGCAAAGCTCTCACGCCCTTAACAAGGGCTCAGTCTCTTTCTTGCAGGCTCTGTCCTCCTAGCTCAATCACTTCTCCAAAGCTCCACCTCTTAAAACTGTCACTGGCCACAAAGTTTCAGCGTATGGTTTTGGGGAATACATTCAGACCACAGTAACACCCAAGAAAGTAAGTAGGTGGCTGGGGGCTGAATTCAGGTCAGATGGATGGGAGATCAGATACAGGAAACAGGGTGAGTCATGTTATTTCAGCATGTTCCAAATATTCAATGTTGTTTTGAAAGAAAGTGGTTTTCATACATATTATAGATCTGGTTTCAACCACTAGTTATCTTTGGAACTCTTTTTTTTGGTATTTTTCCACAAGTATGAATGAATAAAATTTTCGGCTTCATCCAAACTTGGTTAGTCACCTCAGCTTCCACTGCAGCAAATAAGGATCAGCTGAAGAAAGTAACTGTCACTGGCAATTACTGTCCAAATCAAACCCATTTTTATTTTCACTGAGTGTTGCTTAGGTTTATTTGAAGCAAACCCTTAGCTCAAGGATTCATAATATTTCAAGTATTGCATGGCTGCGTTCCAAGTTTGTCCTTGACATTGTGTGGTGTGAATAATTAGGCTGCTTTCCCGAGTGGTAGAGAATGTGTGGCACTATCTCCCACAGTCACGCGTTTTCTCTTTCCCACCCACGGGAAGGGAGAGGACGACTGTTGGCCACCATGTTCGAGTCCAGGGATTCCTTGTAAGTGGATCGACTTCCCTCATGTCAGGGATAGGATCGTGTAAATGGATTTAGGCAACTCAAGGAGTGGGGGGGTCACTCTCAGAGAGGTGGTATAAGAAATTCAGGATCAGTTGGGCCTGGTGGTGTACGCCTGTACGGGAGGCTGAGACAGGAGGATTGTTGTGAGTTCGAGACCAGCCTGGGCTACCAAGTGAGCTCAAGGCCAGTCTGAACGGCATAGTGAGACCCTGTCTCAAAAAGACAAGGGCTGGGGATTTAGGTCAGAGGCCTAAGTGCCTGCCTGGCAAATGCGAGGTCGTGAGTTCAATCCCCGGTGCTGCAAAAAAAAAAAAAAAAAAAAGAAATTCAGGATCCTGGTGGGATGGTCCACGGGAGGCTTTCATGCTGGAAAGCAACCAAAAAAGTATTACTCTCTGCCTCAGCTTCTCTATTATTTTACAACATGGATCGTATGACTGTCAGATTTATGTTTTTGCATTATTGTTTCCTCCTTCAGGAGTTAACGTAGAGCACACAGTCGGTAGAGATAGGTGGAGATTTGGGGCTGGAAGGAACAATGGGATTTTGCTTGTTGAATGAATGAATGATTATTCATTTTTGAGAGGAAATATTTTTAGATTAAAAGGATAACCAAGTTTATACTCAATAATTTGCATAAACTCACATGGAAAGTGTATGATTTTCTTTTGGAAAAAAACAGATTATATTTAAGAAAAAGAGCTCTGTAGAGAACTTCACTAGGTCTTATACATACATACAAATTAGAAAACCAAATACCACAAATGTATATTTCATATAATTGTAAATTTTGCCATAATGCATTTGACTATGGCAACATTTTTGTCAGAATATTTGTGATATACATCCTATAAAATTAGGTTTTGAAATATGGAACTTGTGAACAGATCACTTACATAGCTACACTTGCTGTCTATGAGGGCACGATGTTAAAAATTCATTTAAAAGCTGATATCCAACTTATGCTATTGATGCCAGTATAAATATTTGAGCAACTATCAGGTGCTGTTACCCATGCCAACAATTTATTTCTCAAGTAATCTTATACACAAGCCTCATTATCACTGAGCCACTGGTAAGGAAACCGAGATGGTGAGAAGTTAACCAACTAGGAAACGGAAGCGAAAAGTAATAAAGCAATGCTGAAACCTAAGAATGTGTAGTTCACAACTGCTTTTCATTATGCTGCTCGTCTTGGGCTCGGTTCCTAGATGCAGCCTATTCAGACACAAGTTATGTGCAAATGGCTTATAAGGAAGCGCCAGGAGGATGCGCTGTGTCAGTTGTGTTTGTGAGGTGAGGGAGGCTGGGAAAGAATAACTGAGCGAGGGTGTGGACGGCTGTAGTTCCAACCTTCCCTTACCCCACGGAGGATGTAAGTGATGCTTGGAGTTGTCCTATCTGAGGCAGGGCTGCTGGACGTTACTTGGCACTGTTTAGCTACTCCAGGGGCTTGTACAGTCCGTGGCATTTCCTGCTGTCTGCAAACTGAGGCCAAATCAGGCCTTGGAAGAAAGTCACACATGCAAGTGATTAGACAGAGGGCACCCAGGACAGAATGTGGGTGGACACAGAAAAGGGAAAAAGCACTCAGAGTGGTCTTGGTGAAGCACTAGCGCTGTCCCTTCTTCTCCCCTGCTACTGAACACGGGAGTCAGGATGGCAACTGGGGAGGGGGCGCCTGATCAGGACCCAGGGTCAGATCTGGCTCTGCCATTGGGAAAGTTTGTTAACTGATACAGCTTTTATTTTCCATATATATGAAATAAGGAATAGTTTTATAAGGATGATTTTGAGGATTAAATGAATATATGTAGACTATATATCTCTCTATGTATGTATATATACATCTACCTATATCCATATCTATAGATAGGAAGAGAGAGACAGAGAGATTGATTAAGAAGAGCTGGATGGGACAGAAGAGCTAATGAGATGTGACACGTGACTTGCTCAGGGTCCTGTCACACTGCTGGTTGGTGGCACATTCAAGAAGTGAACTCGGCCTCCTTACCTCCAACAAACTACTACTTGTTGGATATTCATGAGTTAATTTAAAAATTTTCAGAGTTATATGTGTAATGTGGTTTATTCAGTATCTCAGTTGACTTAACATGTATACACATATTAATATTGGGCCAGAAGCTACGTTTAAATTCATGAGTCACCTGTTAAAATTCAAGGAACCATATATACATGAAACATGTTACTTTTAACTTTGTTAAAAGGTATTTGGTTTGCTTTGTTTTTATATTCTTGGGGTGTTTAGCAGAGGTCTTCCCTAACTCATGTTCAGATACAAAGCACTTTAAGTCATTATGTGTTATGTCTGTCGGAGGATCTTGCATATTCATCAAGTAAAACAGCCTTCTACTAAGCATCTGTGTGGAAATCCAAGAATCAGAAGCAGGGGAGGAAGGTAATTGTGTATATTAGAGGGCGTGCTTTTTTCTCGTCCCATATGGTTCTTCCAGGGCATTTACCGATGTTACTCTGTCATTAACTTACCCAGATCCAGTTAAGAACTAGTAAATAAAAAAAAAATCAAGCAAAAGCAGTTTTATGTGGCGAAGTTTATAAGAGATAAACAAAAGACAGTTTCAAGTAGCTCATGTGTGACACACGTACATATTGATATGGTGATGATACAGCTGGTGTTTGCTTATTAGGATTTTCGATTGCAAGTAATAGAAACCCACATTGAATTAGCCTAGGAAAAAGAAAGGAGTATGTTGCTTTATTAATTAAGAAGAAAGGCTGAATAAATTAACAGCAGAATGCAGAGATACACATGGTTCCCGAAAGAATTTAGTTAGTGAAACCCCTGCTGATACTGTCTGATGTCTGATCTTTCCCTGTGTGCTGACTTTATTGCCTCACTGCACACTGAGCCCTTCCATGCACTAGAAAATAACCCTTCCATGTGCTCGCTTATAAGAATCCAGGGTTCCAACGAGGGTGAATAATTTCCCAGCGGCTCCCACTTCTCAGTGCTTCCCTTTCCTTCATCTCCATCCCATTTGAGGTTTTCATGAGCTGCAGCCCTTCGGGAGCCAGGTAACCTTTGGATGCCTCTGTCAGAGAGAGAGTTCATGGGCTCTGTGTGGACAGCAGACTCTGCCCGCAGTGGGTACATGAAGCAGGGTGCCAGGAACAAGAAGAGGCAAGAAGAAAAGTGATAGGGATTTACAAAATTTCCAGCTCATTACAGATGCCACCCATCACTCTCCCCCTTTGTCTTAATTATTAGTTTATTGAGTTGCAGGTTGTTTTTGGAGAGCTGTGTTCCACTCATGTTTCAACAAGCAAGGAACCACATCTTAAATGGAATAATGAATGTAAGAGAATTGCTCAAAAGAGCTCTTCTCTGTGTCCCGTGTTTCTCATGTACAGCTCAGCACACTTGGACAACACAGCAAAGGCACCCCACAAATACTGAAAACTAGAGCAAAAGAAATATATATATATTTGGTTCTAGCTAAAGAAAATATTTAACCTCGATCATTAAGGGAAACGTTTATATTTGTGTGTAAGTCTGGGTCACAAATACTTTCAGGGGCAATCATGACCTAGGCTTAAAGGAACACATCTACAAATTGTTAGTTCGTGGTAGAAAAATCGAAAATCGAGGCTGAGGGCTGTGTCACGTTCCTAGGACTGCTGTATTAAATGACCATAACTTGAAATAGCAGAAATGCATCTGCTTCCATCTTCAGAGACTTGGAGATCTGAAATAAAGGCATGGGCAGAGCCAGGTTCACTCCAAAAGCTCCAGAGGAGGATCCTGCCTTGCCTCACCCAGCTTCTGGGGACTTCTGACATTCCTTGGCTTGTGGTGGCATGACTGATCTCTTGTCTCCATGGACCCATGGCCATCTCTTCTGTGAACATGTTGCAAAATCTCCCTTTCCTTTCTCCTATAAAGATCCCAGACACTGGTCTCTAGTTTCTGAGCTGCCTTGGCAACAGCCAACTCTCATGTGCCCAAAAGGCTCCTTCCAGGACCTGGCTTGGAGAGCTCAGTGCCACCCTCAGGTTCTGCCTGAACTTGAAGTTTCTTGGCAAAAATCTCCCATGTCTGAATGACTTGCTCTTGACATATTAGCAGTGCTCTGTCCTTGGAGCATTGAGGCACCCAAGTAAGTCTAGTCTCACAAGAGAGCTCAGACTGGATGTGGACACTAAATTCTCATTGACACTTTCAGGTATATGTCTGTGCATGCATTGTTTTGCAACTGTGAATGAGCAGTAACTGTCGTTTTTAAGTAAAATAGAAAAATAGTTTCTGCCTTTAGAGCTTATGACCTTTTAGAGATAAGACAAGCACAAACAAGACCATGTGCAATGTTATTTCCATGAATGTGGTGTCACAATGTACACACAGGTAGACAGGGCAAGATTCACTAGGGAACGTGAAAAAAACCAGAATTTAAACACTTGAATTCCTGGGTTATCCATTTCAGACCAGCATCTCATGCATACCTATTCTTCCTTTGGCTGCTTAGGTTTTCTTGCAAAAGAGAAAAAATTAAAAATTAGGAAAAAATAGCTTAAAGCACATTATCTAAATATGCAAATCTAAAGTAGGTACCAAGCAAAGATTTCAAAATGGCATTTCTGCATTTGATTAGTTAGGGTCAAAAGAAGTCATGCTGAGGTCTCAGCAGCTAACATCTTGGAAATCTAGAAGCTCCCCAGGCTTCTTTAGTCAAAAGCCCGTCTAACTGCTGGCCCCAGCTGCAGCCCGTGGAGGCTAACTGCGGGGATCCCCTTTCGTTGGGTACAGGGATCTCTGGGAGCTCTGGGTGTGCTTAGCTCAGTCTGGGTTGGTTTGCAGGTGGCTGGACTCCCGTGGACAAGTGTTATGAGGGGACTTACAGAGGGGAAGTGGGAAGGAGCATGTTTGTGTGCTTCGTGCTTTCACTGTCAGTGCCCACGTCATTGTCCATTGTATTTAACTACTATCTAATTTCCCTCTCCTAACCTGAGCAGCATCACAGGACCACGTCACTAATAATGCTTATTTCTCCCCCCAATTCTAATGATAAAATAATTAAAATATAATAAAATAATTAAAATATGATAATAAAATAATTAAAATATCTTAGAGATCCTCATCTCTAAAATAAAAATACCCATCATTGAGCTGCACATTGTATGCAGCTCATGTATATAAAAAATGAACAAGATATCATGTATTCCAGTGGGAATAAGTAAAAATAACGTTTTAAATTAGAGAAGAGAAAGACAGAGAGATAAGAAGACTTATTTTTCCTGTGTGAAGAACAAAAGGGAGGAGAAATTCTGCACAGTGAAGTGTGGAAGAGAGCAGGTAAGTGCTGAAATAGCTACTCAGATGACTGGGTAAGGGAAATGAAGGCGAGTTAAAAACAAAAGCAGATTGATGAATAGGTACAATATGTGGCGTCAATGATGATCTCGTCTTTGCTGTCACCATCGTCATCATCATCTTCATTGTTTCCAGAACAGATCACACTTGAACCTTATAATCTTTCCATAGTTGGGAAGAATATCCCTGAAAGAAGGGATGATTCCTGATGGTAGTTTGGGGCTCGTCGTAGGATGTTCCTGGCTGTCTTTATTGCATCCTCTCTCTCATTTGTGTTTGTGTAGGTTGAACCAGTGATACACAGAGGCCACGAGAGCCTGGTGCACCACATCCTGCTCTATCAGTGCAGCAGCAGTTTTAACGACAGCGTCCTGGACTACGGCCACGAGTGCTACCACCCAAACATGCCCGATGCCTTCCTCACCTGCGAGACTGTGATCTTCGCCTGGGCCATTGGTGGAGAGGTGGGCAAATGATGACTGAGATGTAGCACGATTAATTGGTCATGTTCTTTCACCACAGATACATCTCTCATACTTATGAGTACAGCTCCATGTACTCTCTGTATCAGAGTGGCATGTTTCTGTTTAAGTAGGAAAAGAAGACTATTCTCAATGATTGATTCATAGAATCTGCATGGTTGGAACGATCTCTGAGAATTGTTGGTTTATGAACACAGTGGAGCTCTCTTGGGGATTTTCGTAAGACACTGTCTCATGGAATTTTCCATATTTAGGGTTTTTCCTACCCACCTCATGTTGGATTATCCCTTGGCACTCCACTAGATCCTCATTATGTGCTTCTAGAAGTCCATTATGATAATCCAACACATAAGAAAGGTGAGTGAGTTCTTTGTGTATTTTACCTTTTTATATTTTGAGTTTTAAAAGTTGTGTAATTCTTATCTTTGACAGAGAGGAAACAAAATATGAAATATTAGAGTTAATCTGTACATTTGTCCTCTGAACTAGGATACTTTTCAGAATGAAAGAGGGTGCTCATTCACAATTACACTAGGACGACTGGCATTGTTCACCAGCACCAGTGAAGCGAAAGGACACAATCGGTCACTCTTCAACTCCTTTCTGTGCTACCTGCCAGGGAGCAGAATAATAAACCTTTTTCATTGCTTATGTAAAATGAGTTCTAAACCCATAGTGCTTGTGAAATATTTTCCTTCTAACTGTACCTATGAAAAAGCCACCATGCATCACACTAAAAAATATTAAGCATTTTGTTCTTTGGTAGGCAAGTCATAAATATACTCAAGAAGTATTTACTAAGTGAAATTGTGTAAAATGTTGAATTGTTGAAGTGAGTAGGTAGGTATAAAGATATGCACTTGATTCTGGAATTTATTTATGTAATGTTCCCAAATGAAAAACCAATAGATTCGATATGAAATTGTCAGCAGAAGCAATTCTAAGTAATTATCTGATTTCATTTTGTGCAGTTATTCAGCAGATAATAAGCACTATGTGCTGGATCTGTGCTTGAGGATATCAAATAAATGAAGTGCACACTGTGTCCCACCTCATGGAAATGATAGTCCACTGGGAAAGAGAAACAATAAAAGCAACTCATAGCAACTAATGTAAAAGTATATATTACCAGTTACCCAACAGACAGGCACTGGTATTATGAGAGTATTTAATTGGAGATCTAATCTACCAGGAATGTATAGTGGGTGATCTAGAAAGTCTTCCTTGAAAAAACTAATTTTCCAAGGCTATCGGTGCAAACTCAGTTTTAGTTGGAGAGGGAGTCAATTAATTTCAAAGTTAGTGGAAAGGATCTTTAAACTCTCCCTCTGTATGATAACTGTGTCAGAGCAAGGACATTTGTCTTTTATCCCCACAATGCCCGTGTGTACTGTTCACATGATAGATTCTTATCAGCTATTGATTAAATGACCATTTATTGAGTAAGAGAATGGTTACAAACTATAAGGAAATTAAACTTCGGGAATCTTCTCTGTCCACCATATGGTTTTGAAGCCAAGGGATTTGCCCCTCTAACTAAGTGTTACCAAACTTCACTTCAGAACAATGTAAAATAGACTTTTGTGTGCAGGGGGCGTTAGTCTATATTCTAAGAATTTAGACCTTAGAGTTTTCACTCTGTCTCCGTGTTAGCTAATTGTGAAAGATCTCAGCCAGATAACAAAGGTTCTGTTTTCCCCATAGCTTGCTGTGTGCATCTACAGTGGTTGCAAACGAAACGGAAACTCACATTTTAGTTTCTGTTTATGAAGCTGATTATTGCCTCACATGATCTCTGCTTATACTGCCTTCCTCTGTGACTTTTAAGAAATATCAACGCATCCATGGTAATGGGCTATGAGAACTTTGTTTTTTAATTATGTGTTCTTGTTGCAGGCTTAATAGACAGTTCCGGGCTAAGGCTATACTATACCACGGATTTAAGGGAGTACGATGCCGGGGTGATCGAGGCTGGCCTCTGGGTGAGCCTCTTCCACACCATCCCTCCAGGGATGTCTGAGTTCCGCTCTGAGGGTCACTGCACCCTGGAATGCCTACAAGAGGTAGGCTGTGCCTGTGTCTGCGAGCTGCTCTCTACAGATTAACCTGTGCTCCTGGGAACTGTGGCGTGACCACGCGCTTCCGTGTTTCTTCCTTGCCCTTTTCCTGTGGGCACCGTGTGAAACCATTCCTGCGGTTTCAGCAGCACCTCTGACTGCCCTTCCCAACCTTGATGCGGCGGGTGCAGGGTTTGGGAGCCAGGAAGACTTGCAGGGGATTTTCCCTCCCACTCCCCGCTCCTGTGTTTCATGTCGGACACTTTATTCCATCTTTTGCAATTCTTACCTTTGTTGGTGCAGACTCTTTCTTTTCCCTACTTTTCCTTTTAGTCACATTTGTATCTCCCCTCATTCACTTTCATTTTTTACCCTGCTTCTTTGCCTTCTCCCCTTCTTTCACCAAAGCGTGAGAGTAACTAATGTACAAATGCATACTACAAAAGAGAATGTCATAGATAAGCATTTAAAAATGGCTCTTTCCACTTCTAGTTTCTTATTGAATGAAAGTATTTCAGTGGGATCACAGTCTTTATGCACTGCATGATATTGTAGGTGTAGACAGCATGGCAGACCGGTACAGTGCGCAGATTGTGTCCTGAGTTATTCAGAGCATGATTCAAAGTCCCATGATGAAGAGACTAACTCCAAGGCCATAATGCTATATTGAATTCCACTGAGCTCCTTGGCTTTTTCACCTGGAAAAGAGAGAAAAACTTGCCTTTCTGGGGCTTGCATTTCCAGGTTACTAATGTGTTGGAGTCTTTTTGCCAGGAGTGTTGGCTGCCTCTTGCCCACCCAAAGGAAGGAAGAAGGCGTGGCCTTGTAGATTTGCTTTCTTGTCTCCCAGCAAATGCTGCTTTGCAAAGAGAACATTGAATCATTCACATTCAAAGCACTTGGCAGCTCAGCCACTCCCTCGCGCTGCTCCGGTTTTCTTCTCAGTTGTCCCTCCAAGTCTGTTGCAGTGCGGACTGTCTGAACACGCACTTGTCCGGGCTGATCGTGTCTTCTGGGTGTTCCCACAGGCACTGGAGGCTGAAAAGCCAAATGGAATCCACGTGTTTGCAGTTCTTCTCCACGCTCACCTTGCTGGCAGAGGTGTCAGGCTGCGGCACTTTCGCAAAGGAAAGGAAATGAAATTACTTGCTTATGATGACGATTTCGACTTCAATTTCCAAGAGTTTCAGTATCTAAAGGAAGAGCAAACAAT